>JADLZK010001472.1:0-123638 GCA_015847255.1 Hyparrhenia diplandra
TACTCGACGTGGATCTTCAACATTGCGTTTATCATGACTACGGAGTAGCATTTACTCCGTAAACGAACGCATCGAGGAACAGCGAACGAATGGAGGACATAGCCCATTTTCTTCTGCGGGCTGTGGCCGTCTGTACAATTCACATCAACAGCCCATTTAAGCCCAGATCATGGACTGGGTCGGGTTCCCCGCGAGCCCACCCTGAAGCCCATGGGGTTGCAACCCCTCCGCTCCTCCTCCCTAAGCACTATTTTGTTTATTTGTGTCTCAATCGATGGGGCGGTCTGTTTCGTAGTATCCGAGAGCTCTAAGCTTATATCATTTTATTTGTAACACGAGATTTTCAATATTCCGCGAGATTGCGAACTTAGTTTTAAGTTGAGACCTAGGTCAATCCTCTGTGTGGAAGTGTCCTCGTCCCGGAGTTCGTAAACAGTGTGGTATCGGGGATTTTGTCGAGATTATGTCTTTTTTTCGTTCAATTATAGTTCACTTTTGAACTTTACTAGATCCATTTGTTTTTTGCTATGTATCTAGACATAGTGTATAACTAGGTGCATAGCAAGAAAATCAATGTATCAGAAAAGCCAAAAGTGAACTACAATTTGGGAATGTAGAAAGTACAAGGCTATGAGAGCCAAGTTGAACTCAGAAAAATACCCAATTTGTTTGTTTGCTTGTGCAAACTGTCTGATGTCTATCTATCTATAGATATTACTGCCATTTATGCATGGTGCGAAGCATTTTTTTTCTTGGTCGTCTTTGAGCAAATTTGCAGCTTGACAACGCTTGTCAAGAAAGTTGATGATGTGGTATTGTTATCTGCAGTTATGGATATTTGGATTAAAGTGGAGTACATTTTTAGCCCTTAACTCTTGCCTTTGTCTAATTTTGACCTCAATTTCAAAAAAAACCTCTAACTTTGGCATCTCAACTATCAAAGCCATTCAATTTTCACCCAGATCCATTTGAAAACCACTCAAACCGGTTTGGGGTTAAAATTGAACGGTTTTGATAGTTGAGGTGCCAAAGTTAGAAAAGGCAAGAGTTAAGGGACATTTTTTTTCAAGGACTTCAGTTTTTAGACATTGATGAGAAATTGTACATATTTATTATGTTTATTGATAAATATTTAAATTTAACCTTTATAATTAGCCATGAATATGATTAACCACATAGATAACTTTTAATAGTTTAAACAATATTTATAATCTGTTATATAAGTTATAAGTTTTAGATGGTGTTATGTTCTTCATAAATTCGGAAAATCTTGGATATTTCACATTTTATCAAATATGGATCTAGAATCACCTAGAGAAGAGTATAAAAATAGATTTGAATACATCTTAATATCCATATTACGGATACACATACATATATTTATGTTGATGCTAAAATAGAGATGAATATTGGATCTTTTGGATATTTTGACCTTAGGATCCATCCCTACATGCTATAGTATACAACTTACAACACACTATTATGATTAGCGTCACCGCCAACTCGAACCACACACCCATAGTGACATAACACTACCTGTAACTGATAGAGATATTCCAATGGTGGGTCATGGCTTGACCTGGTATATCACTACCATTTTTGAATGGCACTGAGGTGTTCTAGCTACAATACAAAGCCCCAAACCACTTCTTCCTCATCCCATCTACCCTGACCACAACCATCTTAGAAGGCATCTTTCCCCACCTCTGTGTCCATTGTTATGGTTATTTTTCACCTAAATGCTCACGGAGGAGCTCAGACTTTGAAGGATTGATGTGATTTCCTTTAGTTTAAGGTGGGTAGATAGCAAACTTTTTGAATTTGTACCCTTGTTTCGTTGCTTATATTGTCTTTTGTATTCTCATGTTTGCTCTTTATCATACTTTTGTATTCTTGGTTGGCTTTGATCAAGTTAGCAGTTTAACAAGGCTTGTCAAGAAAGATATGCAGTTATGGATCTTAGTACATTTTTTAGCCCTTAACTATTGTCTAATTTGGACCTCCAATTGCAAAACCCCTTTAACTTTGGCATCTTCTGCCAAAGCCATTCCATTTTCACCTAGAGCCATCTGAAAACCACTCCAACTGGCTTTGGGGTCAAAATTGAACAATTTTTGACAGTTGAGGTGCCGGTTAGAAAAGACAAGTTAGCGACAAAGATAAATTTATCAAGGATTTTAGTTTTTAGATGTTTATGAGAAATTTCACATATTTAATTTTTTATTGATAAATATTTAAACTTAACCTTTATAATTAGCCATAAGTATGATTAGTCATGTAGATAACTTATAAATAGTTTAAACAATATACATAATTTGTTATATACTCCCTCCACCATGATTAGGGCGTCCAACAGAAGAAATCGTCGGCTGACGTGGCCATAAAAATGATTACAAAAAGAGAAAAGTTAGATAGTGCAACGGTGGTGGAAGGATGTCAGTGACCGTGAAAATCTTGGGTACCGTGCGAGCTAAGCGCTTGAGTCCTCACTAGCTCGGTAAGATTCCGTTTCATCTCTCCACATGATTGTGCATCTATTCCTCCTAGCTAGCGGCCTGTACACCGTTGCGGACACCCTTAAAAGCACGTCTAGCACTTGGGCACGGAGATCAAGGTAGTGTGAAAACTACACTTTTGCCCTTATAAAGGTACCAGCCATATCACAGAATGGTTTGATGGGTTGATGGCAGCTTTTGGAGCCTCCGTTGATCTAGGCGTTGGCCTCATTTATCAGGAGGACTTAGCACTCCCACCGTTTTTTCTTTCTTTTTTTTACTAGAAATTATGTGCGTGCGTTGTCAAGGGTGAATAATACATTATATATTTTATAATTTTTTATCTAAGAATGGACATGTAAATTATTTGTGCTATGGGCGCGCCTAACTAAATCAATTGTTCTTTACGGACATGGTTTGCTAGTCTATAAAAACACGTGATGGGATCATTATAATTTAAGCAGCATGGAATCAAATGTGTATATGACTCACGAGCTAAGAAAAAGACATGTTGAAGGCCTTGCTACTTCAGTTGAACTGCTCCAAGTAAATTAGGGAAATATTGTAGGTTGAATTATCTACTTATGAACAACTACCAAAGCAGTATTGTCAAGGTCCGGCAAGTCGGCAACTTAAATAAAACAACCAAACACTTCCAACTTCCCAAGTTCCAAAAAAAAGTTTCCTGAGTAAATATCGCAATAAACTGCGAGCGAGGAATTGCAACAAGTAGCAAATATGAATTCAGAATTATTCTTTCATTTTAAAAATGTCAGAATCATTGTAGGAAAGGCACGTAGCACAAGTGGCGGGAGTACCAGATTGCTTTCCTGCCTGCTTGAGTGCTTGGAGCAATGGAGGATACATGACTTTTCTTCGAATCGTGGTCCCTGCCAGCGCCGGCGAGCCCGGCGCAGCTGCCCGCCGTCTCCTGCTTGCGGACGCAGACGGCGTGCTTTAATTGTTTCGAGCTTTTTTTTTTGTCTGAGTTTGACTCGGTTCAGTTTTGGGGCAAGCGTTCTCGTCGGAGTGTTGGAGTCTTCGGGGCGAAATCGCAGCAGTCGGAAAGAAATAGGAGGCGGAAAAACTGGAATTTTGGCAATCGAATATTCGTTTTGACGGGGCAAAAGGGATATCAAGTCCGGTTGCACAGGGGTGACCAGTCGGGCTATTGACGGAAAGGGCGGTGAACAGAAATTGGCGGCCAGATTAGGGACAGATTGACAGAAAATTTCATGTTTTATTATTAGGTATAGGCATTGAGATGCATTGAGATCCTTCATTTTGGGAATTTTTTGAACTGTTGCATTTATTGGTGGATGGAGGGAGGAGTATGTGTGGTTGTCAGCATCCGCAATATATGTATCTGCTGTATATGATACAATCTGGGAGTTGTTTGTTGAATATTGTAGTTCTGTACATAAGCCAAATGTCGACAGATCAATTTGCGATGTTCAGGTGGGTGGATTTTACAGTGACTCATTGGAAGATCCGGACAAGCATCTTGATGTGCAGAGCCGGATATCGACAGAACTTAACAAGTACCTTGATGCTGACCTTGTTCTGAGGAATGATGATTTCAATATCATGAACTGGTGGATGAGTAATTCTGCAAAGTATCCAACTCTCTCTGTCATGGCACGTGACATCTTGGCAATGCCTGGTTCTGCTGTTCATGGTGAGGCAGCAGGGAGGGGCCAGCGATTAGCAAGCAACAATGGAGCAAATTGAATACCAAAACAATTGAGGCTCTCGTCTCGTATGCATCCGAGATTGGATTAAGTAGAATTGTAGAACCTCGCTTTGGCTGTTCTGTTAGTTTTCTTACACCAGTTTCTAGGCCAGCGATTAGTGTTCTGTTAGTTTTCTTTGTACTTAGATTATTGTATTCACAATATGCATATTCTTGTGTAAAATAACTCGTGAAGTACAGCGCTGATTGTGAATCTATTTAATTTATCCACGATTATTCTGCTCTACATGAATGAAATAATCTATAATGTTTTTATTTTTGTTTATTTTTGAGAAAAACGTTGTATTATGACTTGTTTAAATTATGGCTAATTCTGAAACTATGGGAAGTAAACAATGTCTTTTTTGTGTGCTATCCAGGATGTGGGCCGAACCCGGCCCATCCTGGAACCAGGCCCAGTCCAACCCGAGGCCAGCCAGGAAAAACGCCGCCCCGACTCCGTGACAGGGCGACAGCCGCCAGCGCTCCCGACCCGATTCCGCCGCCAGCGCTGCCGGCTGCCGCAGGCGACGAGCGCCGCCACCGCCCGCCTGCGCCGGATCCAGGTAAGCAAGCCGCCGCTTCCATGTCCTCGGTCTCATCCCTATCGCCTCCTCCCTCCTCCTTCCCCTTCCCCTTCCCCTCCCTTCTTGTCATCCGTTTTCCTTGCTAGGGTTGGAGTAGACACGACACGGCGGCGGTGCGTATTTATCTCCTCTCCTTTCTCCTGCACGTTCTTTGCGATGAATCAATCCCAGATCCTTTAGCGCGGGTTATATTCTCCTCCGATATGTGTTGTTGGGATAGTGGTACTAGTAGATGTAATTTCAACTCCAATTTTTCCGGTGTTTAGCAAAATTGATCCCCCCTGTGCCGTTCGATGGTTGGTAATCCCTTTGCTTGCTTTGCTTTGGAATTGACTGGTTTGACTTCTAAAAATAGATAGACTACGGTTGCTCTGAGTAAGTGAATATTGGCACAGCGTCTTCTTCGAAGACGACCTGGTTGACTCGTCTACAGCCTGACCTTCGGTACTGCTCCGGTAGTCCAGCACATCTGCTTTAGTCATGTGTAGACGATTTTTGTTTTGTTGACTGTTGAACTCACGCCAGTTATAGACTGATCATGCTGAGTAGTGAGGGTGGCTGATACTAAAGTGCTCTCGCCATTTGTCTGCTCATGAACTCCAGAATTGAGAATGTTCTTTTCAGCCGTTGAATCGTGTTTGCGCCTATGTTGTGAAAGGAGACCTGGATAATGCATTCATGTACATCGTCATATGCCCATATGAAAGTACTAGCACATCCAATCTCCGCAAGGACTTGCTGCCTTGACAGAATTTAAGCTTTCATCTATTTTTGATAATGTTGTAACTAATGCCATGCACACTATCTTAAGTTTGCATGTAATTTCTTAAATTTGGCAAGTGTGCACACTATCTTAAGTTTGGCATTTAATTTCTGTTATTGGTGTGACATGGGAATTATGTGGTTCCAAGTGTGCAAATTACTGTATTTCTGTGAGTGCTAGTCCCTGATTGCAGATGGTTTGCATTTCTGCAAGAGCTTGGATGTGATGATTAATTTGCTTCTGGACCTGTAGTTTGGTATTTAACATGTTATATAGTAGCTCTTAGATTCTACTGTTTCCATTCTCAACTCAAGCTCTTAATTTACAGGCGAACTATTCCTCTAGTGTGTCTATTGACAAGATGTCGTGTTATTCCACTTGCAATGTTTGTGTCATGTTGACAAGACATATGTCAGCCTTACTCCAGTTAAGCCAACCACCCAAGAAACCACCAAATCACCGTGTTATTTAAGAAGTTTTATTTAGGCAGTTGCAGCCTTAAGCTTACATGCAGAACATACTAAACCTCATTTTTGGTAACTGATTTTCAAAAGAGATTATTATGAAAACTTTAAATATGTCTTTCCTATCTGTAATAGAGCTAATGGAAAGTGAACCATGGAACTAAATTTTTTTTCCATCATCAAAACTATTTGCAATATCCATAACCTGTTTGACCAATCCTGGCAGGGACTGATTGGTTGTGCAAATACCTACTTTTAAATTATTGAAAGTGGGAGCATGAAAGGTAATTTTGCCTTCCTGTCATGCATTATAGGGAATTAGGGACAAGGTTAATAGATCTTGTGAATTGTTCTTTTTAGGAAAATCTTGTCTACTTTACTGTGTAGTGTGCACCAGTTGTGTATTCTTTGAGGATATGCCACATTGTGATTTCACTTGTTCGAAGTAATCATGTGTTTGTTCCATGTTTAATTTAATAAAAATTTCTGTGTTTTGATTATTGGAATCAACCATCAATAAATGTTATGCCAATAGCACAACTGCAGTTGCTCTAAGATGAATTTGTGCTTAAGATGAATTTTTTTTTACAAGCAAGCATCTTTTGTAACTAAAGTTAGATTATTTGCTGCTCTCAAGGGTAGCATTCAAGCTACAAGAATATATAAAATATAAAGGCATGTGGTTTTTATTTTCATACACAAAAGGCATTCCCAATCCCATCCATCTGCATATATCTGAGAATTTTAACAGTGTTATAACCTGCAATATGCCTTTTGTACTTTGCAAGTGTTATAATAACCTGTAATTTTGTATTTTTTCTGGTTGATCTGGATGGGGAGAAAAACTGATCAAATTTGCAATTGTTTTCCAAGGGTCAGGGCAATCATTGATTTTGGACAAACAAGATGGAACCATCCTCACAGCCTCAGCCAGTGATGGGTGTTGGGTCACAATCTTATCCTCCTGCTGCTGCTGCCTATGCAGCACCCACAATGGTACCTGGAGCTCCTGCTGTTCCTCCTGGCTCACAGCCAGTAGCACCATTCCCCAATCCAGCTCAACTCAATGCTCAGCACCAGATGGTCTACCAGCAGGCTCAGCAATTTCATCAACAACTTCAGCAACAGCAGCAACAGCAGCTCAGGGAGTTCTGGACTACCCAGATGGATGACATCGAGCAAACAACTGACTTCAAGAACCACACCTTGCCACTTGCAAGGATAAAGAAGATAATGAAGGCTGATGAGGACGTGCGGATGATCTCTGCAGAAGCTCCTGTTGTCTTTGCAAAGGCATGCGAGGTATTCATATTAGAGCTGACATTGAGGTCATGGATGCACACAGAGGAGAACAAGCGCCGGACCTTGCAGAAGAATGACATTGCAGCTGCCATCACCAGGACTGATATATATGACTTCCTGGTGGACATAATCCCGAGGGATGAAATGAAAGAGGAAGGACTCGGGCTTCCAAGAGTTGGCCTGCCACCTGCTATGGGGGCCCCAGCTGATCATACTTCTTATCCATATTACTATGTGCCAGCACAGCAGGTGCCAGGAGCAGGTATGATGTATGGTGGCCAGCAGGGTCACCCAATGCCGTATATGTGGCAGAAGCCGCAAGGGCAAGAGGAAGAGCCTTCCGAAGATCATCATCAGCAGCAGCAGTCTCCCTGAAAGTAGCCAATGATGATAGAAGCAAAGGAATTACATCTTGGTCTGAACTTGGGCCTCAAAACAAATGTGTTTTGGTTATGTTAATTGTGCCTATGATTGCTGGCTGAAACAGCTGTCGTTAATTAGGTCATAGGGTTTCCTGATGGTAGTTTCGACTCCCGACGCTGCCATGGCAGCAGTAGAAAATGATTGCGATTTGGTAGGTGATTTGCAAACTAATGTAGTAAGATTACCCATTTCTGTCTAATCAAATATACCAACTGTTGGGCCAATGGAGGCCCTTGTATGAACTGAGTGGTGGGACTTATGCAACGCCTGTGTTTGTTTGCCTCATTTGTTAGGCTTTGTGCTCTTTGCTTGGCTAGAATATTGCCTTCCTGAACATTCGGTCACCAAAGTTGTATAGTTAATTCAAATGCTTATTTCAGGCTAAACTGAAATTATCATCAGCATCTCCAACGATCCTTTTCTAGTTGCCACACCAGCTTATTCTGAATTTCTGATTCACTGTTTACATGAAGTGGAAAGAAGCTGAAAGTAGCAGCAGCCAAAGCCCAAAGCTGAATGGGAGTTCAGTTCAGGATGTTGAAAGCTCGGTAGCATTCGACGCTGTCCCGCAGGGTTTCCTCCATAGTCCTAGAATCAGGTCCAACCTAGCTTGTGAAGCTTCTCCGTGATATATGTTTTGCTATCTACGAATCTGCGAGTCATTGTTTTTGCACCCAAAGTTCAGTAACTCCTTTTCCAATTAGAGAGAGAGAGAGAGAAGAGAGAGAGAGAGAGATCAATAAGTAAAGGAAGAAAGAACATGGTGCGAGGTTCCGAATTACATAAGACCTGTTAAACACTGTGGGTAATGCACTGGTTACGTCTCTATAAAGCAATGATAGAACTAAAGCACTATTATGTGGTTAATCAGAAAAGTTTTCAGATTTTAACAGAAAAATGGGGATCACTTTCATTAATTTTCCACCAGCTCAATTCTGGCCTAGCATTATGCACTGACAATTTCAAAATCTGACTAAATGTTGTAAAATTGTACCAATGTCCTCGCGAAAATAAAAAGAACTGCATTTCTGGCTCCATTCCTGTTGCTGTCCAACCATGCATCTCTGCTACAAGAAAGCTTCTCCAGGACTCCAGTACACCCTCGACGGCAGAGCATGTGGACGTGGATATGATTTAGGGCCTGTCTGATCCATTTGCTCTGAAAACGACCTAGTCAATAGATGCTAGTATTTTTTTAGCTAGCTATTTTTTTTTTAGTAAAAAGCTATTTGGACCCACTTGTTAATAGGTGGTTAGATAGTGAGTGAAAGCACACCCAAACTATTAGCATGTTTATTAACAGGTCTTTTTTTTCCCGCCTCTCTTCGAGTTCACAGAATCACAGTAGCACAAGTCAGAGCAGGTCTCTGTCCGAGTGTATGGCAATTGGCAACAGCTTGACCAGCTAGAGGTTCTGGCTGCTGCGAGCTTTAGATAATGATCTGAAGCTTATGACCCGACAGCGTCATCGTCAGTGTCACTGCGTTTCCTTCGCTTATTGAGAGGTCAGGTCAGTATCTATCTGTAACACAAGATGTGAAACCTGGAACGGTCCAAGTACAAAACAGAACACGCTGCAGCAACAGGGATGGAAGCTTGGAACGGCCTTCAGAAACGAGTGCTGGCGGTGGGCGGTGGGTGGACAGAAGGGTGCTATCAGGTGTCGACAACAGCCCTGCTTGAAGACTCGCCATCAGAAATTTGAAGTGTCTTCTACTTCTATGGCACCAGGATGATCATTGTGTGATTGAAGAATATATCCGACGACACGATCGAAGAGGCTCAGGAGCACCACCAAGATCTGCCACACTGCACAAACAGCACAAGAGGGTGTGTTTAGTTGAGTGAAATATTTTGGGTTGGATGTCACATCGGATCTTTGATTGGATGTCCAAAAGGGGTTTTCGGACACTAATTAAAAACTATTTTCATAACTCGCTAAACCGCGAGACGAATCGTTTGAGGCCTTTGACCGTGTCATTACTCATTAGTCATGTTGGTTACTGTAGCACTTAAAGGCTAATCATGGACTAATTAGACTCAAAGATTCATCCCGTGTGTACATGCAACCTGTGCAATTAGTTTTCATTTTATCTACGTTTAACCGCTTCATGCAAGTACCAGAACACAACCCAAAATGTTTTGGGTTCGAAGAGTAAGGCCCGTTTGCAGAGACACGGCCACACTGACATACAGACAGACATACGTACCCAATTGATGTGAGGTGGAGATAAACCCTACAATATCAGAATACGGCATCAATAATTGATATAATGCATGCGTCATATCACCAGTGCAAGGAGGAGGATCACGCAAACATTAGATATGTTGAGTTTGACTAGATTTGGATGGAGGGATGTGGTCATGTAGATGACATATTTTTTTATTGTAATAGACTTGTACTTGCGTGGTATCGACTCCCATTATCTTACAAAGGTCACTTAGGTCCTGTTTGTTTCCAAAGAAGTCTTAAAAAAAAATCGCTTGAGAGATATTTCTAGAAATTTTTAGCAAAAAGGTCTTAAAAAAAGTCCCTCGGTTTGGTTTCCTAGGGAGTTCTGGTTAAATCCTAACACAAAAAGTCCCTGCAACTAAACACCACCTTAACCAAACATAAACTAGCGGAATAAATAAGTTAAAAAAACGCAATCCGATTACACCATAAAACATGCGACCACTTAATTAAAAGTTACATAAGTGGTAAATCAATGCTGTTAAAAAAAGTTGGGAGCATATATATGTTGACTTCTACCAACATTTTTAAAAACCTCGCTCATAAAATGTATTTTGCATAAAAAGAATCCTAAAGTAGTAACTCCGTTTTCAAATTATAGTTCGTTTGACTTTTTTGTACCCTAAGTTTGATCGCTAGTCTTATTCAAAAATTAATGCAAAATATCATTTTCTTTTACTATGGCATGCTTTATTAGTAAAGCCTCTTTTCTTTAAAAATAATTTAAATTTGATTATGCTTGCACAATTTTTTGAATAAGGTGACCGGTCAAATTTGGACTAAAAAGTTCAAATAAATTATAATTTATAACGGAGGGGTATTTCAAAACCACCAGAAAGGCTTTTATATCTCTCTCTCTCTCTCCACTCTTCCACCTCCATATCCGTATGTCGATAGACACACATATGTTGGACCGATTAGCCTAGGGGCGGGAAGCTTAAAGCTGTGATATGGAGTTGTTAGAGAGCTGGGTTTTTTTTTTGAGTCCTACTAAAATATATCAAGATTGAGAATGGATTTTGGAAACTCAAGATGCTCTAATAAATCCAACGTGCCCTAAATGACGCGTGGTGCACGCCACTGCACCTATCGATGATCGTGTGACGACCAGACATCCTCGGACGCAACAGGGGGAATCTCTGCTCTGGCGCTGGATCACGTATCTCGGCAGACACGACCACTTGCCCGCCCGGCGTGATGCGGAGGGGGTGACGTCACTTGCTGCCACGGCGATGACGCGAGGGAGATCAGTCCACCCAACGACCGTGAGATGAAGTCCTTGGGAGCCAAGGGGCAAGGACCCACGGCGCAGTCACCACACCACAGAGGTCAGGCAGTCCCAATGGAAGATTTTTTGTGGTGGTTTTTCAAGAGTAATAATGTCCTCTAGAAACTACTCATCTCAACCCATGATTTCTATGACACAATTTCTATACAAAGTATAACTTAAATGCAACACAAAAAGGGAATAGATCGAAAGTGCGCTGGGAGTGAAAGGCCGTGCGCATGTATACGATGCATGCATATATACTACCTCCATCCCATAAATGGATTAACCTAGAAAATCAAAGTTACTTGTAATTTGGAATAGAGGGAGTAGATCGTACTCATACTTGCACAAGTCATAAGTTTATATTTCTTTCATGATATTGTGCCAAGTTGGAACTTGGAAGCCCCGTATAGGCGGCTACCACTATAGATATCTAGTAGAGCAGAATCTTGTATATGCACAAATCTATCTTGTCTGATCTTTATCCACATGACCATGCTCTTTTGATTGGTAGTTATATATTTTTTTAGAAAGCGTACATGACGCGTGTTTAATTAGTAAGTCGTAGGTTTATAGTTTAGATATATATCAATATTTAAACAGAGGGAGGGGAAATAAATTTTAGCCTTCCAACACTCTAAAATGAAAATGTTTTTTTTCTCAATCACACAAAAGATTTGTGCATTTTTAAATTAAGAGAGAAAATGTTGAGATAACAATAGATTCACAAGAAGTTAAGGGAATCTCCAACCCGTAAACACTACTTATCCTATTACTCGCTACAAAAAGACAACAAAAGATTTTGGGAGCCTGCCCAACTAAAGACTTGGGAGAGATTAAGCCCCGCGGCGCCTTCGTTTTCGCGCACCGATCTCGCGTTGCTCTAGAAACAGCTCCCCTAAAGTAAACATGTTTTGATTCCTTTAATTTGTCCCATACATTTGTCCTCATCGTACCACACTGATTTGTGCTGAATCGTCCAGTGATGAGAGGCAGAAAGCACAGTCTTGGTGCCTAGCGGTTTGTTTTTTTCATGCCACGCCTACTAGTTGAAGTTTGGTGAGCACGCCCTGCGTATACCCATCGAGAAGTGGTAACTGTGACACCATACACGCACACTGGTGTGCCACCCATACAACTCTTCCTTGGCTGCCATAGCTTCTGCCGTCAAAGCAGCCAGGACGTACGTACGTCATCAAGGCACCGTGCAGTCGATGGAAGCATTCAGCAAGGCAGCAGAGAAAGGCAGCTAGCGCTCCCAGAAGTCCGAATAAAACAAACACCCGCGCAAAATGTTCCTCAGCTCAGTCCACAGACCACAGAAGACAGCCATGGATATTCATTGGCAACAGCTTGAATGATCGACCAGCTAGTGGTTCTGCCTGCTGTGAGCTTCTAGACAACGTTCACACTTGGTGATGGGGAGGGCTCGACATCACTTGCTGCCACGGCGATGACGCAAGGGATCAGTACGACCGAGTCCACCCAACGACATCGGGATCAGGCTCTTCCCGATCGTCGCGGCTGACGCCACGGGCCCGCTACCGCGCCCGCGCCGCGCCGAGCCACGGCGCAGTCACCACACGCTCTGCGTTCGACCGCTATAAAGAGCGCGCACGCGAGACCGACGACTTCCATTCCGTAGGCGCGGCGGTGACCACGCACGCATGGCGGAGCAGCTCCTCTCGACGACGACGGCCGTGCACGACTCCATGCCGCTGCCGGGGAACTACGTCCGGCCGGAGTCGCAGCGCCCTCACCTCGCGGAGGTCGTCACCGGCGCGCTCCTCCCTGTCATCGACCTAGGCTGCCCCGACCGCGCCACGGTCATCGCCGCCATCGGCGACGCCTGCCGCTCGCACGGCTTCTTCCAGGTTGAGAGCGAGATGAACGGCCCGGCCGCCCTGGCCGCAACGCAAGCGCACGCCACGGCACGACACGACACGCTTCCAATTATGACGTTTTTCGTTGCTGATCGAGCGCGTTTGATTGTTGCATACTACTCAGGTCCTGAACCATGGGATCGACGACAGCTTGATTGCGGCCGTGATGGCCGTGGGGCGCGACGACTTCTTCCGGCTGGTCGCGGCGGAGAAGGCCAAGCTGCACTCCGACGACCCTGCCTGCAAGATACGGCTGCCCACGAGCTTGGCACGCCCGTGTACGATAAGGGACACCATCAGCACGTACTGCAAGCAAGTCCGGGAGCTCGGGTTCAGGCTGTGCGCTGCCATCTCGGATAGCCAGCTTGGTCTGGACGCCACCTACATGGAGGAGCACACGCTGAGCGAACCGGAGCAGCACGTGGCCGTCAACTTCTACCCGCCGTGCCCAGAGCCCGAGCTCACCTACGGCCTCCCGGCGCACACCGACCCCGACGCGCTCACCATCCTCCTCGTGGAACACCAGGTGTTCCGCGTTGGCGTTGGCGGCAACCGGTCGCCGTCAGCCGGCGTCCCGGCGCGCTCGTCGTCAGCGTCGGCGACAAGCTTCGCGCTCTGGTGAAGCGCTCCCGTGACCTTCCATGGACGCCGCGGTTGAGCCCGGTGCGCGACCTCGCCTCGGCGGGAACACGAACAGCCGCCGCTGCGCTGGGACGGGAGGGCTCGACACCGGCGGCATCGTGGTGTCCGTTCACGCGCTCCTCTGCTACTCCGACGGCCTCGTGCTGCCCCTCGAGAACATCATCATTGCCGCCGGGGAGACGCTCATGCGCTCCTCCCCTGACGCTGTGCTCGTGCAGGTAACCTGACGTCCTGTCCCCGTCGTCGCAGAATTATTTCCCAAATTGATTTGTCTGAATGGAAATGGACTCCAAGAAGAGAATCTTGACTTCTTGAGAGTTGAGACAGATCCGTACTCGTGATCTGAGTGATCGGTCAATAACTTGTGATCATATCCTAAAATTAATCGTGCAGGTTCGTGTTGACGAGTCCGTGGGCACCAAGGCGACCGGCGAAGGCGACGGGCGCGACAATGGCCGCCCTGGCCGCCGTGAGAACCTCTTAGGTATCCTGGGCATCATGGCGGCATCCTTAGCCGTCACAGCTGCAGTTCCCGCAGCCGCAGGTGCCATCACCGGCGCCATGGCACTCGGGTCCGCCGCTCTCATGTTCACCGGTGTTTCCATGGCCATGGCCAGTATTCGTGGCGCCTAGAAAGAATATAGGATAGGTGGGCAGTGAGTGAACCTTCTATTCTATTCTGTGTAATGTTTTGGGTTGCCCTAGCTACTTGCCGGTGTTTCAAATCTAAGCAGGATGTCTGTTTGACATCTAGCTTATGTACCGCAAGTGGTTTTGAGCTATCTGAATAGTAACTTGTCTGAAATAAAAATTATTCTATGTTTAATATTCCTAGTAGTTAGCACAATTTCTTACTCTCTTTCACATGGCAAGTTTTAGGCACATAAACCAACAGCCCGTGCTATAGGAGTAACAAGGAAGTGCACATTTGGCCAAAAAAACAGAACTTCCCACTAAAGTTATTCACAGCATTGCACTGATGACTGATCTACCACTTCGAATTTCGTAAAACCACTTCCTTATTGTTGGTTCAGTTCCGCGACTCCAGATTTAAAATACGGGACAATTCACCAGCAGAATAATATAAGCGTTACAGCATGCTGAGTACTGGTGTTCCATCCTTAGCATCAGCCTCTTCCATGATCCCATTTTCTAGCTCCAACACCAGCTTATTCTGAACAACTGTTTACACGAAGGGGAAAGAGGCTTCTAAAGTGTAGCAGCAGCGGCCAAAGCCCAGAGCTGAATGGTTCAGTTCAGGATGCCCAAAGCTCGGTAGCATTCGACGCTGTCCCGGAGGGTTTCCTCCATAGGCCTAGAGGTCCACCCTAGATTCCGAAGCTTCTCCGTGATATATGTGCTGCTACTACCTTCCACTTCAACGAATCTGCAAGTCATTGTATTGCAATGGAGACGGATAAGTTGCACTCAAAGTTCAGTAGTATCTTTCAGATAAAAAAAAAAGCTCAATGAGTAAGTCAGATAGGGAGAACATGGTGCAAAGTTCTGGATCCCATAAGACCTGTGCTAAGCAGCGTGGTAATGCACTATGATGTGGTCAATCATAAAAGTTTGAGATTTTAACTGGAAAGATGCGATCACTATCAGTTTTCACCAGCTCAATTCTGGCCATGCATCCAAGTTATATGTTTTAGAAAACTACAGGTGTATACAGAGTAGAATGAACTCCATGCATCAAAGATACAGAGGGGTCATGAAAGAGAGAGAACAAAATCACTTGCCGAGGAAGAGGCTTACTTTTGGGGATAAGTGTACGTTGGATCCGAGGTCTTTAGTATGTTTACGATTTCAGATACTCTAATTGCTGGTGAACTGCAGAGGTACCGTCCGGATGCCTGAGGATTTTCGTAAGCCAACAGAAGGGCGTCAGCGACATCACGAACATCCACTAGATTCTTGGGTCCATCATTGATTGTCTCCTGATCTCCTGAACAAGAACAGCATTTACATTCAAAGACAGAATGCTTGACTACTACGTCCTAATCTTACACTAAATGAAGATGCTTGATCTAAAAAAAAAAGATGCAGTAAATACTATGGGGATTGATTGATATGCTTCATTGGTTTCTTTCCGAAACAAACAGAAAGATTAATTAGTATGTTTTCTCTGTGTGCACTCCAGCAAATAGAAAATCTATATGCTCTGTAATGGTAGCTTTAGTGTGGACTTGTTTTCCTTTTGTCCCCATCCTAGGATGCCAATAAATCTTGGAAATCCTCAGATAACATGAACATATCTTGGATTTTAATTGGAAGGAAATGCTTCTACTTTTTATCTCATATAAGAACAAAAAAAGAGAAAACATGCATCATATAAATCTTGGAAATCCTTAGATAACATGAACATATCTTGGATTTTAATTGAAAGGAAATGCTTCTACTCTTTATCTCATATAAGAACAAAAATGAGAAAACATGCATCATACTCCCTCCGTCTCAAATTATATAAACTTCTAGAGTTATGCTAAGTAAAACTATTTTAAGTCCCAGCTTTATAGAAAAGAACACCAATATTTGTAACACCGAATTAGTATTTCTAGATACACTGTGAAAGATATTTCTCGTAATATACTTATTTGATGTCATGGATGTTACTACCCTTTCATATAGGTCAAATTTAAGATAGTTTGACTTAAGGTGATTTTAGGAAAAGATTTATTTTGAGACAGAGGTAGTATTATACTACTTAATGCAAATAAAAAAAGATTAAATAGTAAAAAATGAATGTTCTCCACCTTTGATAAAACTGAGGAAGATTTTAACACTTGTATTTACTGTAGGTTGCAACAAAGGTCCAATTACCAATGATGGGCAAACAGTTATAATGTCTAACCCAGTTTTTGCTGCATAAACAAAAGCCTCATGTTCTGCCAGTGTTTTAGACAGGAAATACCATTCCTACAAGAACAAAAACGCAGATGAATTAATACGAGTAGATTCAGACATGGCTATTACCTGCTCCATGGAAACAGTAGCCCATAAGGTTGAATGAAGAATATTACATTATCTAAATGTTAAACCAACAATGATGCTAGCTTCATTTCTTCAGAAAAGATCCAAATGGAAGGAGATAGAATGCATGAAAGAAATCGCGTCTGAAAGTTTGAATCAAGGCCATTGACCATTGTTACAGCGCTTGGCAGTAAGGAGTAAGGACAAAGGGCATAATCGTGGATGATCCTGATCCTGTAAGTAATACTAAATTCGTTCAATAGTACTTCGTAGTAGATTTTAACTTTCCTTGTGAGGACAGCCCTGTCTGAATTTTGTCAACTCATTGTGTTGCTCAGACAGTCAGACCTAAAGATAAAACATGCTCCATCCTAACATATGTGCACAACTGAAACAACTCAGTTTTACTTAATGGATTTACTATATAACCTCATTCTTTCTGCAATACTCCCCATCAGACCAGCTATCCTCAGTAAAGGCCTCGCCCTTAGGCCAGTTAGGATTATAGAACACAGCAGCTACTGAAGATACCACAACAACTCTCTTCACTTTTGCCTCGTAGCAAGCTTTCAACACATTCTGTGTGCCTGTTACAGCAGGAGTTATGACATCTGCCTGCAGGAAGGAACAGAAGTATAGAACATCATAAGCAGTGTTTGAAATTGGAGGAAACCAAAAACTGATAAGCATCATGAGCCCATCATCAAATGAACAGAGTTCAGCAATGTTGCTAATTGTAAAAGAGAGAAATCAGATAGTGCCGCCTTCTTTTATCAGAAAGTAGAATAAAAATGGAAACGTTAATTAAGAGAATGATCCCAGCACTACATGTATGAAACTAAACTTGGAGTTTCACTCTCGCGCTCTGACAGTGAAAGCCAATGAACCCAACATGTCCCCTATGGACCATAAATGCACATTTTGGTGGACACTAAAACTTTTACCTAATTTAACAAACTAGTAAAAAGAAGAAAAAAATCATTGAGAAAATCCAATCAATGAGGTCATGTAAACAAACTTTCCTGAAGCATAGAGTAACGGGAAAATATTATCAAGAGTATGTGTTTATTACTTTATTTGCATCCTATTTGTGCCTTTTCTGTTCTAAAAAGGGAACAATACTAGCTACAACCTGAAAAGTTCAGAAAAAGAAATGCAAGAACCAAACTTCTTTTGAGCAAAATCACCTCAGGGTTAAAGAGTTGACCAGATGGGACAGGGCTGGCAACATGGAAGACACCGTCACAGCCGGCGACCGCCGCCGCAACGCTGCCGTAGTCCAGCATGTCAGCCTTGACCAACTGCAACCTCTCGCCGGCGTCTTCCAACGTCATAAGATGGGCATTCTTGCCATCACCTACAGCACAGGAGCACATGCACAAATCATCACCACCACCGTTACTTCATTCTCTTGAGATTCAGGGGACGAAGCTTATTGCTGTGACGACCGACGTGATGAAAAGCACGCTCCTTAGGCTTAGAGCAAGGTCGGGGCTTGCTGCCGACGACGTACGCGAGAGGCGAGACATACCGAGATGACGCACGGTGCCGCGAACGTCGTAGCGGCCGGTGGAGAGGAGGAGCTTGACGAGCCACGACGCCACGAAGCCCCCCGCGCCGGTCACGCACACGGTGCCGGTGCCTCTCTCCGCCGCCTCCATGCTGCTCTCGCGTCCTAGCTTCTCCCTGCTCGGCTCAGCTCAGCTCTGTGTGTGGCTGATGAGTGCTCTGCTCCCGCTGCGGTTCTTCTTGCACGGTGGGTGATGATGGACGTACGGTCAACTGCAGTGCAGAGGAGCAACCACCGATCGAGGCAGGCGGTTTGGCGGGTTCTGAGATTTTTTTTTTCGCCTCTAGCCCTCTTGCTAATTGTTTTATCCCCAGCTCCAATGTTTTGTGGCTGCTGGTACATAAAAAGAGGCTGGAGATCAATCAAGAGCAAAATGTTTGAAAATTGAAACACGGGGCTTAGAACGAAATTTCACCAGTTTCCAACGGGTTCTTGACTATCTGACATGGGCGTATAGTGGTTGAAATATGCGCGCGGATAGGCAAGCTAAACGTTTCAGATGTTGAAATCAAATATGAGTGATGCGAATGGATCATGTGACACGATGTTGATGCAAATGGTGGGGTCATGGTCCAAGAGCAGCGGAGAGCCAGGTCGGTCCCGGTAGTAAAGACAAAATTTAGCAAGGGAAATGAGGTTACAGATTCCTCGTACTTGCAGTTTTGTGCACTGCGCCATGGCCATGAGGTTCTCTTTCGGATGATCATTGACCAGCCATGACGATGATGGCAACAGCCAAAATAGAGATGTGGCCATGTGGGCCATGTGGCAGGCAGGCCACTCCACTGGAGCCGTTCCTTTTCATGATCAGTTCAGCTGTGGCAATCTCAGTTCTACGCAACTAGTTACTTAGTTAGTGGATTAGAGTAATAAACAAATATATCAATCTTGTGTCACTTCTTTTTTGCTTTTTCTTTCCTTTTTCCCTCTCACCAAAAGAACCTTCGGAAGGTTTGGCTTTGAGGGGCTAGTTTAGTTGCCATCATAACGTGATGGAATTAGCAATCAGGATGACTTGGATGTGAGCTAGACCAGAACTGAATAGTAGACCTTTTCATAGTGAATTTGGACCATTTTAGATGAGATTTGATTTGGATGTTTGGGCACGCATCTAACAGGAAACCTTGATTTGTCAAGGTAATACAACCATAGCTGGACCAT
The DNA here is from genome assembly GCA_015847255.1 of Hyparrhenia diplandra. Taxonomy (NCBI): domain Eukaryota; kingdom Viridiplantae; phylum Streptophyta; class Magnoliopsida; order Poales; family Poaceae; genus Hyparrhenia; species Hyparrhenia diplandra. The sequence continues at coordinate 19,499 of JADLZK010001472.1, forward strand.
CCTGGCAAAAAAGATCTCTAGGTCGATATTACATAAAGTAAACAACTAATACTGACGCCATGACACGACCTAGGAGGTGACCTTGCGTCTCCGCGGCTGAACAGCCAGGAACAACACGTTCAATATTTTGGCATCGTTCGCCATCATGTCGCCGGCGAGGAGCTTGTCATACGCGTCTGACGTCGATGCGGACCCATGATGAAGACCATACAGTGGTGGGCCCATGATGGAGCCCAAATGTTGTCTGATCAACACCTCTCCACGCTTGGAAGCATGTACTCGAGAGAGGGGTTGAGCCGCCAACCGCCTACTCCGCCATGGCAACACCGGCTTAGCAGGGGGGCTGCTTTGGAGGCTTAGGATGAGAAGAGAGTACCTCTTACGCATGACTTCGTTGAGGAAGTTGTCGAGGCAGCGTTGGGCGATGTCATCACTGACCTCATGCCCACCAGCGGAGACCTAGTAGGGCCAGCTGCTGTCGGAGCGGTGAAAGGTCCTAATGGCTAGAGGGGGGTGGTGAATAGCCTATTAAAAAATCTTGCAACAACACTAAGCACCCGGGTTAGACAATAAGCTGGCGTAGCAAATAAGCGATGCTTCAACTAGCTAGGCAAGCCACAAGTCAATTCTATTGTCTCTATTCCACACAATTGCTAAGTCGCTAGTTTACTCCTAGGTGATCAAGCAAAACTAACTAGTTCTACTTCTAGGGGCTACACAAGACTAAGCAAGCTACACAAGCTACAAACTAAGCACCCTAACAAGATAAGCTACTAAGTAATGCAAAGAGGTGCTAGAATACAATACCACCGGTGTAGTGTCGAGGTTGTAGCCAATCACCGTGATCACCAAGAAATCTCCAACGAGCAAGAACAAGTGACACGATGATTTTTCACCGAGGTTCACGTGCTTGCCGGCACGCTAGTCCCCGTTGTGGCGACACACTCACTTGACGTGTGCTAAGCTTAATGGCCGGTGCCAAAACCCCTATGGGCGCTCAAGCAAACGATCACAAGAGAGGGTCCAACAAGCTACGAGCAATCCACTAGTGCTCCTTTCGCGAATCTCCCGCGGGGTAAGGAACGACCCCTCACAATCACCACCGGTGTGGCCTCAAACAAGCTCCACTTGAGCTCAACACCGCCTCTTGCTCCAAGCCGCTAGGGAACCAAGCAAATTCCCAAGAGTAACAAGATCCCGCGGCTTCTCCAAGGATGAAGTGCCTCTAGATGCAAGACTAATCAAGCAATGCACTTCTATCACTCTCAAACTCACTCAAGATTCGAAGTTAGAGTGAAGGGATGAGTGGAGAGGAGGATCAAATGCTCACTAGCAAGTTGGAAGCTTCAAATGTGCAAGAGAGAGCCTAAGGAACCAGCCAACCAAGTATATATAGGGCTCCTCTCGAAATGGAGCCGTTGCTCCAAAAAATTTGCTCGACCTGGACGGCCCGGAACCACCGGCGGGTCCGATCCAGGGGTCGGTCGGTGCTTCGGTCGCATCCGACAAACATCGGGCCCACGGTGGCACCCATCTTCATGCGTCCGGTCGGTGCTTCCCGATCGAACGCGGAAGCGTCGATCCTGCTTCGGTCGACCACGGAAGCATCGGTCGGTCCGATCGATGCGTCCGGCAAAAACCCGCCTGCGCAGGGGCCGACGCGAGCACGCACCCACCCGGAGCCACCGGTCGGTCGCGTCGGTCGCGGCCGGCCAGCCCAGCGTCCGTCACCCAATGACAACAACGTCTTCTTCCTTTTCTTTGCTCTTTGCTTCCATCTTGCTTCGCTTCTTGCCATAGGTTGCCAACACGTCCAAGATGACCACGTTATCACCAATGTTAGCACGTCGAGATGTTAGGCAAGATCGAAGTTAGTGCTCTCATGTCCTAAATGCAATATGCAAGTCAATTGGACCTAAAAGCACTTCATGCAAGGATTGTCGCGGCATCCCCTCTTGATAGTCGGCCATCTATCCTATAATGTGATCACACGCTCTATCGTGTCTCGATCACTGAAAGGAAAACCCTATCAAGATACCTTTGCCTTGAGCACACGGGTTCCTTCCAAGCCGATCACCGAGCTTGACGATCCATCAAGTCCACCGTCATGGTCCATGTTCATGATCATCATGCTCCTTGTCATCAACCTAATCCTATCTCAAGTCATCCACTTAGAGCAAGGATTAGTCCACAAGTGTCGTCATCAATTTCCAAAACCAAACATGAGATTTCAAGCGGCCACCGTCCAGTGAATGGGGCGCGAAGGAGGAGTCCGCAGCACCCGCTGTCGGGCCCTCCCCATCCATTAGGGTGGGTGCCACGACCTGAAGATCTCTGGTTTGGTTTTGGCTAATTAGTGACACCTAAGGACTAATCTCTCAATGCTAAGTGTTTGACATGATTGGAGATTGGTCGTGCCGGAGTTGGTGCATGGTGATCATGGAGGATGGATCGAGGTGATCCAAAAGTTGATCAAGTATGCAACTCGCTGGAGTTTCGGAGTTCAAAAGTCCCCAAGGCAAAGGTATAACCATAGGGCTTTTGATTTCACACCCAAGACACCATAGAGGGTGTGGGTGGTTATAGGATTGATAAGCCGTACTATAAAGAGGGGAAAACTGTAACAGTACCTTCTAGATTATAGGGCCCACATACATATATCATTGTCCCAAGGACCTCTGATAGAATGCACATGTACCGAATGATCTAGAAAGCACTATTAATTCTCCGACAGGATCTCATCATTAAGAGCCATTGCAGCATTACAACACTTTATTCAAATATACATCAGAGTAAAAGCGGAAGGATTACATAACATAATTTTTACAAACCTTTGTTCCAAACTTAACTTAAGTATTATTACAAACCAAGTAGTAGAGTAACAACTAAAACAAAAGCTTTAGACCCTGCCCAAGGGTCACATCTACTCCTCCTCGGCATCCACCTAGAATACCGTCATGCAACAAGGGCCAACGCACATTTGACCCTGACTCTCACCTGCAACAAGGGTTAAAGAACCCTGAGTACGGGAGTACTCAACAAGACTTAACCGTCTAAAGAAAAGAGACGAAGACTCAGGAATGCTGGTTATGGGAATCAAGGAAAGGTCTTAGCAAGATCAAGGACTCATTTTGCATAAAAGCTTACTAAGAGTAGGTCCTTACTTTCAAATTTTTATTTCAACTTTAGTGAAACCTCTCTTCTAAGTGATCATTTACTAATACAAACACTTCTCAATCCATCCTCTTTCTTACTCATTAGTTTCCTTTCATAACTACGAAGAAAGAGACAGAGTATCGGGTCTCCTTCACCGAGAAGCAACGGCGACTCGCGAATCGATTCAACACCACCAGCTGGGGATTCCCTTCCACACGATATATGTAGCACCGAAGCTTGCATATATCAACCATCTCCCAGTTCGTTTAAAACGGGAACGAGGCCTACGCCACCCGAGAATACAGTACGCCTCCATCCTGGGACTTTAACCCACTGAGGGTATCTTGTACTCCCGCCATCTCTCCACTCCCAGTGCGTGGTTGCCATTCCCGATTTGACACACCCCCGAGATCAGGCTTACCCAAAGCATGTGGTCGGTACTTGCTTCGACTTATCTGGGGTGACAACCAGATAATCGTGCCTTTGACCCAACGGTCTCTGGCGCAGCATGCGTTCAATAGTCCCGATAGACTCAATCCGATCCACGGACGGTCCTTAACCGACACAGCCGGAAACACTACAGAGAGACTCCCTTCTCAATGCAAGTTACCCGACCGGTCTTAAATTAACATATCTTCCATACTCTATTGTGAAACATCATTGAAGAACTTTGTAAAACAATTTAAAAGCATCCTAACTTTAAGCAAGGCATAACATCTACGCATTTTCAAATAAAACAGGCTATCAATAATGATAAACCGATATCAAGGTTGGTCATGCAGCAAATAGGTTATCACTCAACTCCTATTCACCTAATGCATCATATCATCAACATAAGTGATAATAAACTTTGTAAAATAACAAGGAAAGGTTTAAATGCATCCGGGGCTTGCCTTCAGTGAAGTAGCTCTCGGGCTCGGGATCCGTTCCACAGATATCAAATCCAACCTCAACGGGACACTGAACCTCCTCGGAAACTTCTTCAACCTTGAATCCTTCACTAACGTTCTCTACACGAAGTAGAATGCATGCTTCAATATGATGCCATAATGATAAACATGATGCTTGAAAATGCAAGGAAATAAACATCAACTTGAGTACAACTTTCCTTCACGATAAAGTTGCAACCTAACAAAACCAACTTGTTGAACTACTCTACAAGATATCATCACCATTGCCTAAGGAGTTCTCAAGGACCATCTTATTCATGTATGATTCTAATTCACAAAACAACCCTAAATTATTTCACTAAACAACACTTACTTTCTCTAAATAAAACAAAGTATAAAATAGAAAATAATTTAACTAATTCAAACTGACCCCAAACTTTTTCTACAGATAGATCATATCATAAAACAGCACAAAATAAATTTTTAAGAATTTTGGAAATATAGATTATTTTATAAAAATCACCAAAGACTCTCTTTTGAATAAAAGCTACTAATTTTAAAACATAACAAAACAGGTCAAAACCCAAGTTTGAAATTTTTCCTATATTCTAGACATCTTGAACAGCACACACAAAAATTTTCATAATTTTCTAGGCTTTGGATAATTTTCTATGAAATTTGGAAGATTCGCACTATTCATACTTAAATAAAATCGAGAAAATAATTTTTTAAAACGAAAACCGGCCATGGGCTGATTCTCGCCCAACTTCGGCCCCGACCTCGGCTCAGCAAGACGCGCAGCTTGCCCAAAGCAAGGGGCGGCCCGGTCCAGTCAGCGCGCGGCCAGGCTGGCCATGGGCGCTTCGCCGGCGGCCGGCGGCGTTCCGCCGGCCGGCGGCCTTGCCCGGCGGCAGCGGGCGATCCCTCGTGACCTCCACGACCGCGGCGGCCGATCTAGGGGCACGAACCGCGGCGGCAAGCGGTCACGGGCACCCCCACCGGCGGCGATGGCGGCGGCGGCGGCGCTGTGAGCCACGGCGAGGCTCGCTGAAGCCTTCTCCGACCACGGCGAGGATACCGGCGAGTCCGGCACCATCGGGCGAACCCGAATCCTCAACTAAGTGGCCCTAACCCGACTCTGCGCGAGCGCGGCATGGCGCGGCGGCGCGCCACGGCGGAAGTCGTCGGCCGACGTTCCGGCGGGGCGATGCGACCAAGCTCAAATCAAATGGTGCTAAAGCGGCTCTAGAGTACGGGGAACGTGATGCTCACGGTGGTTTGGTCGAAGACGGGCTGGAGCTAGATGGTCGACGACGGCGGCAACTTCGGCGGCGGATTCCGGTGGTCGCGGCGGCGTTCCGGTGCGACGGGACCTCGGCTGTGGCAAAGAGCGAGCGCACCATGACTAGAGCATCAAGGCGAACCAGAAACACTAGTTGGTTTGCTACGAAGCTCACCAGAGAGACGGGGCGACGGCGACCCGACCCGCGGCGGAGCTTCGGCCGGAGAGGAAGAAGATGGCTTCGGGCGGTTGACTCGGCGACGATTAGTGGCGTTTTGGTTCTTTGGAATCGCAATGGAAATGCGATAAAGCTGAGAAACGCGAAGGGCGAGAGATGGTGTGGTTGGCCTCAATTTATAGAAGACGACGGCGTCGGTCGACCGGCGTCGGGACGTGTTCAAGTCAGAAACGACGGCGTCGGGGCCCTCCTCCTGCACTGGATAGAGGGGGAGCGAGGAGAAGACACGGCGCGAACGCAATGACACGCTCAAGCGGTGGCGGCACTCGCGGGCGGGGGGAAAGCGTAGGCGGCCACGCCGTGGCGACCGACCTGCACGCTGCTTGTTCCTTCGGCGGGATGGATGACGACGAGCTACGGCGAGGACACGCGAGGGGACACGTTGGCGATGACTAGGGACGAGGCTAAGCGAGGAGGTGGCAAGCGGGGCGGGTTTGGAAACGGCGAGAAGGGCAGCGCCGGCGACCCCACCGCCCCTTACATTCACGGCGGTTCTTCCCCAAATCTGATTTCAAACCCTAGAATCGAATTTCTCAAATTACTCTTGAAATTTGAACTGCACTAAAAAAATCTCCAAAAACGACTTTTGCATAACTTTTCGAGATCTACACTTTTCTCAATTGGAAGATTTCCTAATTCGGCCTCTAAGATAGACTTCTTGAAAAGTCAGATTTGAAATTCAAATTGGGATTTGAAATTACTCCAAAACTTTGAACTAAACTTGAAAAACTCAAAACACCAACTTTGTTCACCTTAAAAAGATTTACAAGGCTGATGTTGGAAGTTTTCTCAAATTTTGCCTAAATTTGGAATAATTCAAAAGGGGCTAAAATGGGGTTTTGGAAAGCTAGGGTTTTCACATGAAATAATGAACAATTCATCATTCAAATTGGAATTCCAATCATTAAACACACATTGCATTAAAATAAACTCATTTTAGTGAATGCATGACAAGGATCTCAAAATGTATGCTTTGCAATGCATATGATGACATGGCCGATTTTAGTGGTATAACACCGGTGTGTTCTGACTCTTTCCCCTTAAAGAAATCTCGTCCCGAGATTTAGGAACATTAAACATTTATAACGGCAAAGGAAATGTGTCAGGAAGACACACCCTAAACTTGTTCACAAAACAACTAGAGGTTTACAAAACTCATTCTACTAAATTCAAAAGAAACAAGCTACTACTCTTAAAAGAAACTACAAGCTAGATAGAAGCATAGAACTCGGAAAATGCTCTTGAGAAACTCTTCGACTCCCAAGTAGCTTCTTCTTCTTCGAATCCGACTCCATCGAACTTTATACCCTGGTTATTCTTCTTCGAGTAACACGGTCCTTTTGATCCGAGGATTCTAACGAGGGTATTACGAATAGGTCAAATCGGGCTCAAGCTCAACTCCTTCAAAATCAACTACTTGATCGGCACTTTCGAAGACATTTCTTTAACTGTGACACATGGAATACATTGTGTACTGCTGAAAGCTGTTCTGGCAATCTCAATTTGTATGCCACTTCTCCACATTTCTTGATTATCTGGAATGGCCCAATATATCGAGGTGCTAATTTTCCCTTGACTCCAAAACGTTTTACTCCCTTCATAGGAGATACTTTTAAGTAAACAAAATCTTTTATTTTAAACGTCAGAGGATGGCGTCTCTTATCGGCATAGCTTTTCTGTCGAGACTGGGCTGCCTTCATATTGGCTTGTATAACCCGAACCTTCTCTTCTGCATCCTTTACTAAATCCACACCAAAGAACCATCTTTCTCCAGATTCAGACCAGTTTAGAGGAGTTCTACATCTACGACCATATAGAGCTTCAAAAGGTGCCATCTTGATGCTTTCTTGATAACTATTATTGTAAGAGAATTCTGCCAAAGGCAAGCATTCATCCCACTTAGCAGGATAAGTAAGAACACAAGCCCTCAACATATCCTCCAATATCTGATTAACTCTTTTCTCATCGTCCTCCGATGCGTGGGTGATAAGCTGTACTATGAGTAAGCTGAGTACCTAAAGACTCTTGCAATTGCTTCCAAAATTTATCCATAAATACAGAGCCTCTATCAGATACAATAACCTTTGGCGCACCATGAAGACTGAAAATCCTTTCTACATATAACTTAGCACAGTCTAGTGCTGTATAATGATTCTTGATTGGTAAGAAATGAGCTACCTTGGTAAGACGATCAACAATAACCCAAATGGAATCATATCCTTTTGCAGTTCTGGGTAGTCCAACGATAAAGTCCATTCCAATTTCCTCCCATTTCCAAGAAGGAACAGGCAAAGGATTTAATAGTCCTGCAGGCTTCATGTGTACGGCTTTCACTCGCTGACATGTATCACACCTGGCTACATACCGGGCTATTTCAATTTTCATTTTGGTCCACCAGAATCTCTGCTTCAAGTCCTGATATATCTTGGTGCTTCCTGGATGGATAGAGTATCTAGTCAGGTGTGCTTCATCGAGGATCTGTCGACGTAACTCAGGGACTTTCGGCACTACTAACCGATTTTTGAACCATAACACATCTGCTTCATCAATTCGGAAACAAGTAGGCTTCCCACTCCTAACTTTTTCCTTGATACAAGCTACTCCTTTGTTTTCTTTCTGTGCTGCAATAATCTGATCTCTCAGAGTTGACTGAACCGTGATGTTAGATATAATCCCTTGTTCAACAATTTCTATATTGAACTTTTCTAACTCTTGACATAAAGTTCTGTCTCTCAAACTTACTGTCAAACAATTACAATGAACCTTTACATCGAGGGCATCGGCAACTACATTTGCCTTACCGGGATGGTAATGCACCTCAAGATCATAATCTTTAATCAATTCTAACCATCTTCTTTGTCGCATATTCAACTCGACCGAGTGAATATATACTTCAAACTCTTATGATACGTATAGATATGACAAGTATTGCCCAACGAGATAGTGTCGCCAAATTTTTAAGGCATGGACAACTGCTGCCAATTCTAGATCATGAGTTGGATAATGTTCTTCATGACGCTTGAGTTGCCTAGAAGCATAGGCAATGACTCTGCCTTCTTGCATCAGCACACACCCAATTCCAATACCAGAGGCATCACAAAACACATCAAACGGCTTCTCGATATCGCCGTGCTAAGATGCGTGTGCGGTTGTGAGTGACTTCTTCGGGGTTTGAAAAGCTTTTTCACATTCGGGTGACGGACAAACTTAGTTTGGATTTTCAACAACTTCGATAATAGGCTTGGCCACTTTAGAAAAGTCGGGAATAAACGACGGTAATATCCGCCATTCCCAAGCTGCGAACTTCATGAGCGGTGGTAGGCGGTTTCGATTCGAATATCCTTGACTTTGCTTGGATCCACGAAACTCCATCACGGGAAGTACATGTCCTAAGAATTGCACTTCCTCTAACCGAATTCACATTTGCTGAATTTTGCATATAGCTCATGATCTCTCAAACGCTTCAGAACAATCCGAAGATGCTCGGCATGCTCTTCCTTATTCTTGGAATATATCAAGATGTCATCTATGAGCACTACCACGAATTTGTCAAGCTCGGGCATAAAAACAGTGTTCATCAGATACATAAAGTGAGCTGGGGCATTGGTTAACCCAAAAGACATCACTAAGTACTCGTATAAACCATATCTAGTGGTGAAAGTTGTCTTTGGTACATCTTGAGCTTGATCTTTTATCGATGATACCCCGATCTCAAGTCAATTTTGGAGAACACCTTGGCTCCCGCAAGTTGATCGAATAAATGAGATCAATTCTAGGCAAAGGATACTTGTTCTTAATTGTTACTTCATTGAGTGGACGATAGTCCACACATAGCCTCGAGGGTTTGATCCTTCTTCTTCACAAATATTGCGGGACAACCCGGGGTGAAGAACTAGGTTGGATAAAACCTTTGTCAAGCAACTCTTGCAAGCGAGTCTTCAACTCGCTAATTCTTTTCGGTGGCATTCTATAAGCTCTTCTTGATATCGGTGCAGTTCTGGGTTTTAACTCTATCTTTGAACTGAACATCTCTATCCGGTGGTAAACCGGGCAAATCATCGGGGAATACATCCGGGAACTCACGGACTCTTTGGGATATTCTTTATCTCCTTTCTTGAAGTAGCACAAACTCTCTCTCAAGCTGCTCTCTTAGGAATTGGAAGTTGAATAAAAGTTGAGAATTGCTATCGAGATGTTTACTTTGATAGTTCTATTCAAAGTGTCGATGATGACCCCATGCCGATACATCCAATTCATACCCGAGGATCACATCTATATCGATCCTTAAGAACTATCATCTTGGTGGGAAAATCATGCCCACCTAACTTTATAGGTACCTGATGTACCATCTCTTGAGTAGTACGACGCCCCCGTGAGATCGCGTATAAAGAAATTTTCTTTTGTTTCCCCAATAGTTATTTCATGCTTGACCACAAATGTTCTATTGATGAATGTATGGGATGCACCAGAATCAAATAATGTAACTGCAGGATGATTGGCAACAGGAAACATACCCATCATTCTTGGCTCTCCCGGGTATTTCTCCAAAGCATTCGTATAGAACACCCGGCCAGTCTTCTTCTCCATTTTGCCCTTCTAAGCATTCTGTCCATTGTTGTTCCTATTCTGCGGCTGTTGACCTCCGGATGCTGCCTGATAGTTTGGATTATACCTCCGAGGATTGGGGCATTCTCGGGAGTAGTGACCAGGCTTGCCACAGTTAAAACAAATAGGACCACCTTGGCCTTGTGGAGCAGGGTTACGAATGACGGGGCATTAAATTTGGCGTGGATAGGTTAGAGCTGCTGCGGGGGCGACAAATGGCTGTTGCCTTGGCTGGAATTGTGGTGGACGAAAGAAAGGACGAGAATGGTTCACAGGATGATAGAATACCTTCTGACGCTTCATGTTGCCGCCAGAAGAACCAGAAAACACATTCTTCTTCTTTCCCTTCATCTCCTTATAATTACGATACTTTTCTTCAGCATTTAATGCTATATCCACCACCTCATGATAAGTGTCTGCAGGACGGACTGTCATCATGGTCTGGAGCTTTGGATTCAGACCTCGCAGAAACCACTCTTTCTTTTTCGCATCTGTGTCCACATGCGCGAAGCATCTGAGAGGCAGGTGATTGAAACGGCCCGACATACTCTATCACGGTCGGATCATTACGCTTCAACTCTAAGAACTCAGTTAACTTCTTTGCCATTACTCCTGCAGGGATATAATGGGAATGGAATGCCTGACGGAACTCCGCCCAAGTCACACGATATCCGGCTGGCTGCATAGCTAAGAAATTCGCCCACCAGGCAGTAGCACCACCTCTAAGCTGCTGAGCAGCAAAGGCAGGTTTATGGTAATCTGTGCATCCTTCAACAAGCTCGAATTTCAGCTCCATTGTACGGAGCCAATCATCAGCTTCCAAAGGTTCTTCCGCCTTGCGGAAAACGGGAGGATGTGTCTCAGTGAATTTATGATATAAATCCTCATGTCCATTATTCTGGCGATTCGGGTTATGTTGCTGGTTGTTCTGAGCCATTTCTCTCATAAACCTGGTGTTTTCAGTAGTGGCATTAACTAATGCCGCTATGGCATTCGATCGAGGGTAGGAGGGATTGGTGGTGGATTTGGCATGTTATCTCCCCACGGGACGGACCGGCAAGACGATCGGCGGATCGAAAGTGATGCATCGTTAACAAACAACTAACTTAGATTTTATTTAACTAGGAGCAAACATACAAGCCAAGTACTAACCAAGTCTACAAAGTACCATAAACTTCTAACATACAAACCAACAAACTATTGGTTCACACAAGCATCTTACACAAGTCTGCACGCAGGCAGACCAACCTTCCCACTAGAGTTTATTTATTCTACAATCCTCCTATTTTACACCGTCTTCACTTCCATTCTCCCACTCAAGCTTCGTCATCATTTGGAGTACACCTCCACTATCACGGGCTCCACTTCTTCCTCTTCTTCATCATCAGCGATGGCGATGACTTAGTCCGGGGGCTTCGAGGGGCGGGAATATCCATGTTTGGCACTTCTCCATAAGGATACGCGTGCATGGAAAGCTTCATGGAGAGCGTTGTTGTAGGCCTGGAGATCCGCGACTTGGCAATCTAAGTCATAGACTTGCCACATCACGTTGGTGAGATCTTGCATTTCTAGCTCCCTTTCATGTTGGGTTTCCTGGGCTTCGAGCTCACGGCGTTCCAGTTCTCCCCGGAGGTTACCAACTTGAACAATGGCATCTTCCCTATCTTGGCGGGCTTCCACCAACTCTTGAGTTAAGCGCCAAATCATCATCTGGCGTGGATCGATGTTGGCTCCCATTTGTTGTTGCTCTTTGTTCCGCTACTAGTGCTGGCTGCTGCGGCTTCCACTAGTGCGACTGCGACTGCTGCTGCTGCCACCACCATTGCCCCTTGGAGCAAGCTGGTGACGGGGAACACCATGGGGTCCAGTCCTCTTCCTAGCGGTCCTCCTGGTAAAAGCCATCCTGTAGAGGGCGAGATTGGAAATTAGACTAAAGAAACCTGAGGTTTAGCAAGAATAGGATTGTTATTCTTAACCCAAACCACAATAAAGGGGAAAGTTTATTAACATGGTTAATTAAGAATGATGCATGATTCGAACTTACGAGAATTATTAATTAAACCTATAACATAGGGCAATATATGAGTTACTCCACCACTACCATTTGAAGTGAAGGAAAGAATTTAAATATGGATTAGGATGAGTAATAAGCAATTTGGACTAAGATAAGGGATTAAATTACTTTGACTCAAATCATTTTGAAGTTTTTGAAACAGTAATGCTGATAACTTGTTAATGATGAAGCTTTGATACCGGTAATAAAGTACCTTCTAGATTATAGGGCCCACATACATATATCATTGTCCCAAGGACCTCTGATAGAATGCACATGTACCGAATGATCTAGAAAGCACTATTAATTCTCCGACAGGATCTCATCATTAAGAGCCATTGCAGCATTACAACACTTTATTCAAATATACATCAGAGTAAAAGCGGAAGGATTACATAACATAATTTTTACAAACCTTTGTTCCAAACTCAACTTAAGTATTATTACAAACCAAGTAGTAGAGTAACAACTAAAACAAAAGCTTTAGACCCTGCCCAAGGGTCACATCTACTCCTCCTCGGCATCCACCTAGAATACCGTCATGCAACAAGGGCCAACGCACATTTGACCCTGACTCTCACCTGCAACAAGGGTTAAAGAACCCTGAGTACGGGAGTACTCAACAAGACTTAACCGTCTAAAGAAAAGAGACGAAGACTCAGGAATGCTGGTTATGGGAATCAAGGAAAGGTCTTAGCAAGATCAAGGACTCATTTTGCATAAAAGCTTACTAAGAGTAGGTCCTTACTTTCAAATTTTTATTTCAACTTTAGTGAAACCTCTCTTCTAAGTGATCATTTACTAATACAAACACTTCTCAATCCATCCTCTTTCTTACTCATTAGTTTCCTTTCATAACTATGAAGAAAGAGACAGAGTATCGGGTCTCCTTCACCGAGAAGCAACGGCGACTTCGCGAATCGATTCAACACCACCGGTGGGGATTCCCTTCCACACGATATATGTAGCACGAAGCTTGCATATATCAACCATCTCCCGATTCGTTTAAAACGGAAGCGAGGCCTACGCCACCCGAGAATACGATGACGCCTCCATCCGGGACTTTAACCCACCGAGGGTATCTTGTACTCCCGCCATGTCTCCACTCCCGGTCGTGGTTGCCATTCCCGATTTGACACACCCCGAGATCAGGCTTACCCAAAGCATGTGGTCGGTACTTGCTTCGACTTATCCGGGGTGACAACCGGATAATCGTGCCTTTGACCCAACGGTCTGCGGCGCGGCATGCGTTCAATAGTCCCGATAGACTCAATCCGATCCACGGACGGTCCTTAACCGACACGGTAGGAAACACTACTGAGAGAGACTCCTTCTCAATGCAAGTTACCCGACCGGTCTTAAATTAACATATCTTCCATACTCTATTGTGAAACATCATTGAAGAACTTTGTAAAACAATTTAAAAGCATCCTAACTTTAAGCAAGGCATAACATCTACGCATTTTCAAATAAAACAAGGCTATCAATAATGATAAACCGATATCAAGGTTGGTCATGCGGCAAATAGGTTATCACTCAACTCCTATTCACCTAATGCATCATATCATCAACATAAGTGATAATAAACTTTGTAAAATAACAAGGAAAGGTTTAAATGCATCAGGGGCTTGCCTTGGTGAAGTAGCTCTCGGGCTCGGGATCCGTTCCACAGATATCAAATCCAACCTCAACGGGACACTGAACCTCCTCGGAAACTTCCTCAACCTTGAATCCTTCACTAACGTTCTCTACACGAAGTAGAATGCATGCTTCAATATGATGCCATAATGATAAACATGATGCTTGAAAATGCAAGGAAATAAACATCAACTTGAGTACAACTTTCCTTCACGATAAAGTTGCAACCTAACAAAACCAACTTGTTGAACTACTCTACAAGATATCATCACCATTGCCTAAGGAGTTCTCAAGGACCATCTTATTCATGTATGATTCTAATTCACAAAACAACCCTAAATTATTTCACTAAACAACACTTACTTTCTCTAAATAAAACAAAGTATAAAATAGAAAATAATTTAACTAATTCAAACTGACCCCAAACTTTTTCTACAGATAGATCATATCATAAAACAGCACAAAATAAATTTTTAAGAATTTTGGAAATATAGATTATTTTATAAAAATCACCAAAGACTCTCTTTTGAATAAAAGCTACTAATTTTAAAACATAACAAAACAGGTCAAAACCCAAGTTTGAAATTTTTCCTATATTCTAGACATCTTGAACAGCACACACAAAAATTTTCATAATTTTCTAGGCTTTGGATAATTTTCTATGAAATTTGGAAGATTCGGCACTATTCATACTTAAATAAAATCAGAAAATAATTTTTAAAACGAAAAACCGGCCATGGGCTGATTCTCGCCCAACTTCGGCCCCGACCTCGGCGCTCACGCGCAAGACAGCTGGCCCAGCAAGGCAGGCCGGCGGCCCAGTCGAAGCGATCGCGTGGCCGCCTTGGCGCTTCGCCGGGGGCCGACCGGCGTTTCCTCGCCCGGCGGCGGCGCTTGCGGCGGCGGAGAGCGATCCTACGTGACCTCCACGACACGGACGCTTCGATCTAGGGCACAGACACGGCGGCAAACGGTCACGGGCACCCCCACCGGCGACGATGGCGGCTGGCGGCGCTGTGAGCCCGGCGAGGCTCGGCTGAAGCCTTCTCCGACCCGCGGCGAGGATACCGGCGAAGTCCGGCACCATCGGGCGAACCCGAATCCTCAACTAAGTGGCCCTAACCCGACTCTACGCGAGCACAGCATGGCGCGGCGGCGCTGCCACGGCGGAAGTCGTCGGCCGGCGTTCCGGCGGGACGATGCGACCAAGCTCAAATCAAATGGTGCTAAAGCGGCTCTAGAGTACGGGAACGCGTGATGCTCACGGTGGTTTGGTCGAAGACGGCTGGAGCTAGATGGTCGACGACGGCGGCAACAACCGGCGGATTCCGGTGGTCACGGCGGCGTTCGGTGCGGCGGGACCTCGGTACGTGGCAAAGAGCGGCGCACCATGACTAGAGCATCAAGGCGAACCGAAACACTAGTTGGTTTGCTACGAAGCTCACTGAGAGAGACGGCGGCGGCGGCCGACCCGACCGCGGCGGAGCTTCGCGGGGAGAGGAAGAAGATGGCTTCGGGCGGTTGACTCCGGCGACGATTGACTGGCGTTTTTGGTTCTTTGGAATCGCAATGGAAATGCGATAAAGCTGAGAAACGCGAAGGGCGAGAGATGGTGTGGTTGGCCTCAATTTATAGAAGACGACGGCGTCGGTCGACCGGCGTCGGGACATGTTCAAGTCGAAACGACGGCGTCGGGGCCCCCTCTGCAGACCGGATAGAGGGGAGCGAGGAGAAGACACGAAGGCGAACGCAATGACACGCTCAAGCAGCTGCTGGCACTCGCGGGCGGCTGGGAAAAGCAGAGGCGGCCACGCCGGCGACAGCCTGCCTGCTTGCTTGTTCCCTTCGGCGGCGCGGATGACGACGAGCCACGGCGAGGACACGCGAGGGGACACGTTGGCGATGACTAGGACGAGGCTAAGCAGGAGGTGGCAAGCGCGGGCGGGCTGAAACGGCGAGAAGGGCAGCGCCGGCGACCCCCACGCCCCCTGTTCACGGCGGTTCTTCCCCCCCCAAATCTGATTTCAAACCCTAGAATCGAATTTCTCAAATTACTCTTGAAATTTGAACTGCACTAAAAAATCTCCAAAAACGACTTTTGCATAACTTTTCGAGATCTACACTTTTCTCAATTGGAAGATTTCCTAATTCGGCCTCTAAGATAGACTTCTTGAAAAGTCAGATTTGAAATTCAAATTGGGATTTGAAATTACTCCAAAACTTTGAACTAAACTTGAAAAACTCAAAACACCAACTTTGTTCACCTTAAAAAGATTTACAAGGCTGATGTTGGAAGTTTTCTCAAATTTTGCCTAAATTTGGAATAATTCAAAAGGGGCTAAAATGGGGGTTTTGGAAAGCTAGGGTTTTCACATGAAATAATGAACAATTCATCATTCAAATTGGAATTCCAATCATTAAACACACATTGCATTAAAATAAACTCATTTTAGTGAATGCATGACAAGGATCTCAAAATGTATGCTTTGCAATGCATATGATGACATGGCCGATTTTAGTGGTATAACACCGTGGTGTTACAAAACTTTCAGACATATCGATCCTCACATGCCTTTAGGTTCAAGTCTCATACGCATGCATTCTAACCTAAATGCTAACTCCGTCCTTGTCGAAAATGGTTTCGAAAATGCTAACACATGGTGTCGAGGTGTTCTTCGGCGTGTCGGCAACAAGAAACAAGTGACGGAAGTCGGCTTGGAGCAAAGGCGAAGGAACGACGACAAAACGACGGATTTTCGCAGCTCAGTCAGTGACCGGACTCACTGACCGGAAGCGCAAGGAAGTGACCGGACGCACCGGTGCTTGCGTCCGGCAGAGAGCTTGTTTTGGGGCTTTCGGCCGAGGGCCGACCAGACGCGCCGACCGGACGCTTCCGGTGCTGACCGGAAGCATCGATCGGTCGCGCGACCGGACGCTCCAAGGGCAGGGTCCAGGCACTGGTTTTGGCTTGTCGGTTGTGACCGGATCCACCGACCGGACTCACTGGTGAGTCCAGTCAATGCGTCCGGTCAGGCCGCAGGAAGTGTGTTTTCCACCCTTTCCACCACATTCGTGGTGTGGCCTATATATACCACCTTGGCTGCCACTTGCTCCCTCT
Source organism: Hyparrhenia diplandra (assembly GCA_015847255.1). Taxonomy (NCBI): domain Eukaryota; kingdom Viridiplantae; phylum Streptophyta; class Magnoliopsida; order Poales; family Poaceae; genus Hyparrhenia; species Hyparrhenia diplandra. The sequence goes on from JADLZK010001472.1 coordinate 36,479, forward strand.
CTTGGTCATTTTAAATCACTCCTAACATCTTTGAGCAAGCAAGCAAGCCTCCCTCCTCTCTCACTCTTGATTTGAGCTTCATTCTTGAGAGAAGAGTGATCCAAGTGCATTGCATCGAGTTCTTGCATCTAGAGGCACTTGGGGATCGAGTTGTGACGGTGGATTTCCGTTACTCTTGGAGGTACCGCTCCTAGCCGGCTTGGTGAAGTGGTGGAGGCATTGGCAAGAATAGGTGATTGTTTCTTGGCCACCTCCGGTTGATTTGTGAGAGGATTACGCACTCCTCGTCGGGAAGACAAAGTGCAAGGAATACATTGCTCGTGCTTTGGGTACCACACTTGTTGAGTGGTGTGTTGAGGCTAGCAAGGGCACCGCCTAGCTCAAACACCATCCTTGTGTTGGTCGGCACAACCGGAGAGTAGTTGTCGGTGTACAAGCGAACTCCGGGTGAACAAATCAACTTGTTCATTGTCTTGGTGATTGGTTCTTCATCTCATTGTGTTGATTGGTTCATTCCCTTCCCGGTGATTGGTCCATAGCCTCTACACGTCAGTATAACAAGCTTCTTACTATCGCATTTCTTTGCTAGTTTACTTTGAGTAGAGAGCTAGCCTTGCTTTGTGTAGGTGTTCTTGCTAGCTTAAGGACCATATTAGGATTGCACATTAGTTAGAGTAGTGACATAGACTTTGTGTGAACTAGAGATCATAGAGATATTTAGTCTTGTCACTAGAAGGCTTGCTTGACCTTTAGAGCTAGTGCAAACCGCTTTACGCCGTGTTTTATACTAACCGCTTTGTTTAGTTGAGCTTGTAGAAATTTTTATAGGCTATTCACCCCCCCCCCTCCCTCTAGCCATCTAGGACCTTACACGACCTCGTCCTCATATTGAAGCTTGGTGCCCCGAACGCGTGACCTTTGGAAGCTCAAACAAGTCCCGCGATGAACCATTTTGCTATCAAATGAGGCTACGAACTCCTCGAGCATTTGGTCCTTGATGTCGCGAATATCTTGTGGCGTGCGGGCACATCGAGAGCGCCAACGGGTCGAGGCAGGTGAAGCCACGCCTCACATGACAGGTCGTTGAGCTCAGGCGTGAAGGCCGGACGGTGCAACTTGTGTGATCCTGGCCGACCACCCGCGATGCCACCAACATTAGCGCCGCCATCTTCACCACCGCCGATCACCAATGGTAGGGGTGGTGGTGCTCATCATGGCCCCACTAAAGCCTTGTGAACAATCAAGGGTATCTCAGCCCATCGGCGCGGCCCGAGGGCTGAACACCCGAAGTTTCGAGCCCATGCGCATTGGCTACTTGCGCCGTGTGCAACATGTCAAGACCCTTGCACCATAGGTATCGTTAGGGAAGCTTGCAGGTAGCCACCCGGGTGCGCCGGAGGAGAGGCAATTGAGGAACTTGTTGTGGAGATCAGCCGGGATGTGCCTCGGTGGTCGACGACTGTCCCCCACATGTTGGCCTAGGTGGCGCGTGTGAGGATGTCTTCTGCTGGAGAAGGATCTCCCCGCCACCCATCGACGCCGGGGAAGACACTGGGTCCGCGTTGAGCGAGGCGCCGGCGAAGCCGGGACGTAAACCTCCACCGGTTGAGTCGGTATGCCATGCACCGTTGTGGGACGAGCCGACGATGCTTCCCTCACCTTCCACCCACACCCCCGGGTGGCCCAAAGACCACGCCGCCATGGCTCAAGATCGAGGCTTGGTGTGCGGCAAGGACGCATGCCGTGTTGACAACCTCGGTGGCTGGAGGTAGGTTGTGGAGAAGGTTGGCGTCATTTCCACATCAGAGATGTTGATGAGGTCGTCGTTTGCCCAATGAGGGGCCTTGGAGTGTTCCTCCGTGCAGCTCCCTAGATGGAAAGGAGCATCATCGAGGGGACAAAGAGGACGACAAGTTCGGGTGGGGGCAGATAAGTGGGACGTAGAAGGTGTTGAGGTCGGTGGCATCTATGTCCTCATCCATGTCGCCGCCGCCCCCTCACCATCCAAGACGCCCTCAATGGGGACCAGCGTGTCGCCCACCGATCTTGATGACAATGAACCGGGAAGAAGGATGTTGAGATCCCGAGGCGCCGTGGGGATGTCCTAGCAGCCAAGGTGGCGGCAGGGTCCCCGGCGCTAGGGTGGTGGCGGTGGCGGTGGTGTCGGGCGCCTGCCCCGGCGGTGTCGATACCAACTTCAGCTCGGGGCGTAGAGCACCACTACCGAATCTGCCCTCTCCGGTGGTGTCCACACGTAATCCGACCGTGGGGTTGCTTTGGGCCACAACATCCGGTAGGGAATTGAGTCACGCGGTGACGAGGTGGGGTTCTCTGGGGAGGATCCGCGCCAAGAATCGCCTAGAAGGGAGGGAAGAGGGGAGGATGGGGAGACTAGCGGAGGGGAGTTAGGGAGTGTGGCTGTGCCGTGTGGGAAGAAGGCCACCGTCGGGGTGGCGGTGGCGGTGGCGGAGGGGAAGGCCCTGTTTGGGCGCCACGGGGTTCACAATGGCCTCTCGGTTGGGTCGCATCCCATTATATACTTTATATCAAATCTCGTTTTACCATGAATGTGTACATGAACTAATCAGGTCATTTGTAAAAAAATAGAGGTTATCTTTCCATTGGATTGGTGACAAAGGTATACTCAACTGCTCAATAAGCATATAAATGTTCATTAGATTGCACTATGGTGGCAGTGGAAGTGCAACTTTATTTAGTTTTGGTAAAGCCGAAGGGCAGCACCAGGGTGAAATATTGTAACTCACTACTCCTATAATATCCGCCATAGACATGGCAAGGTGGCCTCACCGAGCCCCACGCCGCGGCAAAGGCGATGGCCGCTAACCTGCTTCATCCTGTGCAGCCAGACACTACATAAGAGGAAGGCCCCGCCACCGCCATCCCGGCCAGCTACGTAGCCCTGACTGCAGCCTACTCTAGCGGCGGCACAACAGGAGAGGGGGGGGTTTACTCTAGAGGCGGCACAACAGGAGAGTCGAGGGAGGGCGGCGGGGGAGGGTAAGGCGGCTAGCGTCACTCCATGTTTTGCGGATGCCCAAAGATAAAAAGAGGCCAGGGACAATCATCGAGGGCAAAATGTTTCAAACATAGGGCTACAACGAAATTTCAGCAGTTTCCAATGTGTTCCTGACTATCCGACATGGCCATATAGATGATGAAATATGCGGATTATAATAAACAACAACCAATAATCTTTGTGTCACTTTTTTTCCCCCCTCACCAAAACGAATCTTCGGAAGGTTTGGCTTTGAGGGGCCAACCATCACGTGATGGAATTAACAATGGGTGACTGGGTGAGCTAGTCCAGAACTGAACTGGACTTTCTCATAGTGAGTTTGGACCATTTCAGATTTTCAGATGGGATTTGATTTGGATGCTGTTTGGGCATAAAACAGGAAACCGGGTTTTGTTTTGTCAGAGTTCATTTTTCCCTTTAATTCCGTTTCTGGTCACTTGGTGACTCAAAGTGTACGACACTGGATTTGGCAAAGGCTTTGCAACTTTGTGCACAATTTAATCACAAACAGTTTTCAATTTATGTTTTCCTTTACTTTATATCAAACCTCGACCTAATTTGTCACGCATATCTCCATGAATTAGGGATAAATTGGTAACAAAGGCATACTCAACTACTCAAGGAACACATAAATGTTCATCAGATTGCATTATGAAGTGTACTACATCCAATGCTCATCGAAAGTATTAATTTCCATAAATAAGGCGTTACCTCTATGTCATCGGAAGTACTGTGGTCATCGGTTTAGGGGTTTAGAGACTACTCATGTGTAAATTATCTGTCCAATCAAGGAACGTGACACGATGATGACTCAGTGAGCGTTGATCATATTGACTGCCATGGTAAATATAAGGCGCGATGGTCATTCAAGAATCCAGGAGACACTGTAAAATCTGCGCAAGAAAAACACAGGGGCCACGAATTAGTGCGATGGAGATCAGCGTGATCCTCAGCAGGAGCACAGAGCAAGCGGCGCCGATCGAAGTCCACCGCCGTGGTCCCTGGCGTCCCTTCTGATCAAGAGCTCATGATACCTGAAAACGTCCCCTTGCAACGTCGAGGAAACTCATCACGGTTTTCCCCTGCCTGAGGCCACCTGTCGTCTCACGCCTGCTACAGTACTCGATTGCAAACAAGCAAGAATGAACATGGTCTCTGTCCATTTCATCGCCGCGCATGCGTCTACACGACCGATTGGGTTGTGGACTGAAGGACCGAGCTCTGGGTTCGGTTTGGATACAGCAGTAGTCCAACGAGCCAATGATCCCTAGTAGCCTACAAATTAGTACGGAGTACTAATTAGTCTGAACGGTCACGATGATGTTTAGCTACATGCATTTGCATTCAGATAGTATTATCTTATTACATGACCAGTAGGGAAAAAAGAAACACTTACTTATATAGTAATACTATATATAGCACTTCAGTGACATAAGCAAGCACAGTACAATACACTACAATTAGGACATGCGGCGGCGGCGGTGGCAGCATCCGCGGACTGTGGTGATGACGAATGCGTTGCGATCAAACTGGCAACTCAGGGAAGGCTTCAAGGCAATGCTGTAGAATCAGGAATCGCACCAACTACTAGTGTTCCTGTTCTCCAAGAACTCCGACGTTGAGGACAGAGAGCCCAAGGAGGAAAAGAACGAAGGCGAAGAAGCAGAGCACCGTGCCCGTCTCCCTGTCCAACGCCGTCGCCGCCGCGGTCGCAGTGGCAGCAACAGAAGCCAAGAGGAGGCCCACGAGGGCGAGGTTGCGGCGCAGGTAATGTACGAGCGCGCGTACAGCCGCTGAGAGCACGCCGGGGCGGCCTATTGATACCGCCGCCGTCGGGACGTCGGCGACCCGAACGCCGACGAAGATGAGGGTGCTGCCTGCGAGCACCCCGGCGAAGCTGAGAAGCAAGACCAAACTGCCGCCTGAGCTGACGCCCGCGCCAACCGAAATCATCGTGACGGCCAGGCCAGTGGCCGTCAACCGGCTGCCCAGAGTGGTCATCGGCGGCGTGGGCGTGGCAGGCTGAGCAGTCACCTCACCTGTCTGTCTGTAGAGCGCTGGGCGGGCGTGGGTTACCAAATGGGCTTTGGTTGCTTGTAGCTCTGGGCGGGTGCTCGTTAAATAGCGAAGCCAGTCGCTCGTTTCTCCAGTGGCAAGGCAAAAAGCGACTCACGAGTCCTAGCTGGACCACCATGAATCGGTTCACACCATTGCACTAATCGACTCAAAGATGAAAAAGAATGAGTCAACTCATATTCTTGCATCGGTTCATCGTGATTAAAAAATCAAAACTGAGAGACGTTAGTACAGACTTGAGACTCGGATGCTTCAGGCTTGCAATTTTATATTCGTATATACGCGGCCAGTTGCACCATGAGTCGACTCACCACTGGAGAAAGCAGAGTCGCCTTCCTGATGATTCGAATTTGAGCCCGAGTTAGTTGGTAAGGTTCCAGAGGGCAGGGAAAAAGAAAACGAGTTGGTTGATAAGGTTCCAGAGGGCAGGGAAAAAGAAAACTAAAGTGATAAACGCCCAAGATAACATTATTTGGGCACTTGAAAAGTTGTTTCTGGGAAAGAAAAATCAGGAGTGTCACAATCAACTAAATATATGTTCATGAGCCGCCGCTGAGCCCCCTGCGTCCAAGATAACATTATTTGGGCACTTGAAAAGTTGTTTCTGGTGTCATGGTGCATGCTGAAACAATTATTTATGCTATTGTAAGAATCTAGAGGGTAGCCTAGGACCTACAATATTTTTATAATACTATAAAAATTGAAAATTTTGAATATGTAATACAATAAGAATTAGAATTTCAAATTAACACGTGATTGAAAGTTAAAATATAGCTTTTTATGACGTCACATAAAGTGGTGAGAGATTGTATACTTTAAGTTTATGTTTCAACTAAACACGTATCATGCTAGAAAATAATATTAATCCTAGAAATTATTACTAATGAATCCGCTAGAAATGAAAAAGATAGATTGTAAAATTCTTAAGAACCTATTATATTTTGCCATCAAATTGTTAGACTATAATCACAACCATAAATGATAGTTATTGTATATGAGAAATTAATGAGCTTAGAATTTTGGAAAAAAAAGAATCAAAATTCAGTCCATATCATCAAAATATAGTCATAGCTAAAGCCATCATAGTTTAAACAAATGTTTCAACTAAATGCATATTGCTCATAAACAACTGCTTTGAAAAGAAAAAAAGTAATGTATATGGATGAAAAATACATAAATCAATCAATGATAGATTATCAAAATTGAATATAAATTATAGAGAGTACCTATTATAGCTATTTTTTTAACATTAGTGAAGGGAGATAATTATTCAATATTTATTAGGTAGTGTCTGCAAAGATTCTAATTAACCCGTGGGGTGAGCACGGGTTGGTGAACTAGCAAAACTAATTAACGGTTTGTTTCGGAAAACATAAATAATTAACGGCTCACATCTTATACCGTACCACGGCATGGATACGGGGCCCACAGGCGACAACAACTCCGGCACGTTGTCCCATCATATATTTTGTCGCACCGGACCGGGCGCTGGGCGGCGGTCATGGTGTACGTGGAGCAACTTGGCACGGCCGCGCCGCCTCAACGCAACTTCTGCACAATTGAATTTACAAAGTACATCACTAGATTTGGCAACCCTTTTGCAATTTTGTGCACGATTTAATTACAAGTACAGCACCAGAATTTTGGCTCTGTTCATTTCATCGCCGCCCATTGCACATTCCTGTTTTACTATACTTGGAGCTAGATCTCTTGCGCACCTTTTTGAGCAATGCTTTTTTCCCGAAGAACTTTTTGCCAACAAAAACTACGCAACACTTCTAAAGCTAACTGGCTTCTTTTGGGCCTAGTCGTAGGTAAAATCTTTCTTTATTTAAATTGTTTTCCGGATATCTGAATTGACGAGAACTAATTTAATTAGTAGATAATTATTGCTTGTCTGGAATCAAACACCCTTGATGTACCGGTCCACAAATTCTTCAGGTTCAGATAAAACGAAATTCAGGTTAAGGTTGTGCGCCTCATGATGCAAAAGGGGCTAACTTGTTGGCGTTCTGCTTGCTACTCCAGTCAACAGGAATCTGTACTAGGCGTTTACTCGGTCGGTTTGATTTGAAAAACAGAGCACACTGATAGTCAAAGTGTTCTGAAGGACAGAGATCCGGGTTGGGTTCCGACACAGCAATCGAACGAGGCAATGATCACTACTATGATCATCTGGAGTAAGTTAATCTCCAGGCAGCCACTGATAGTCAAAGTGTTATTTTAAAACAAAGTACTCAAACTTTGCATTCAGATATTCAGAATACGATCTTTGTCAACTTAGTACATACTATATGATTGCATTTGATCAAAATAATAGGAGACAGTACTATTGTCTTACTCTTACATGACCAGTAGGGTGGAAACAAAGCATCTATACACTACAGTACTAGCACGAGACTTGAGTTTTTATTAGCAGCTCAATGGACATTTTAGCTCGCACGGCATGATAAAGACATAAAGTATAGGGGTATCTAGCAAGGCAGCAAGCACACTTATACTAGGACAGGCAGCGGCAGCAGCGACTGAATACTGACGAAGGCAGATTAATTTCCGACTGGACAGGCATCAAATCAAACGAGAATGAATATCGCACCACACCACTGCACAGCTACTGTTCCTGTTCTCCAAGAAGAACAATTCCGATGTTGAGGAGTGAGAGCCCGAGCAGCAGCAGAACGAACGCGGAGAAGCAGAGTACCGGGGCCGTCTCCTGTCCGCCGCCGCCGCAGTCGCACTGGCAGCAAAGGAGGCCAAGAGGAGGCCCGCGAGGGTGAGGTTGCGTCGCAGGCAGCGTATGACCGGTCGTATATGTACTCCAGCGGCAAGCACCCGGGGTGTCCAATAGCCGCCGTCGGGTCGTCGGCGACCATCCGGACGCCGACGCAGATGAGGCCGGCGCCGGCGAGCACCCCAACGAAGCTGAGAAGCAAGGCGAAGCCGCTGGCGGAGACGCCCACGGCGACGGCTATCGTCGTGAGGGCGAGGCCGGTGGCCGTCGCCCTGGTGCCCTGAGCGGCCATCGGCGGCGTGCTGTCGGAGTAGTCACCTCACCTGTACCCGTTGGTGTGGCGGCGGCGGTCTGTGATGGATGGATGGTTTCGGGGTGGGAGCCGGCGTATATTTATAGAGAGACAGGGAAGGAAACTAAAGCAATGCAGGGAAGGAGACTAAACTAAAGCAATGCAGGTGTGGTGGGTGACTGGGCGAGTGAACACGCTGTGGTGGGTGCCAGGGGGCGAGAGCGAGACCGAGACCGGGCGCCGCGGGTCGGGGAGGGGGCGAAAATACGACCCTCGACGGGTTACGCCGCTGTCGCGCGGGGCCAGAAGCCGGTGGGAACCAGCTGTCTGTGAGGACCAAGGTCAGCTCCCCGTGCGCGCGTTGTCGACGTGCATCCTGTGCACGTCATTTCCAGACTCCAGTTCCTTCCCTTGTTTTATTTCCCCGTTATAATTCGTCCGTGTCGGTCCTCTAGTGCTGCGCTCAAAAGTCAGCAAGAGACCCACTTGACTAACTTGAGAGATCAATGCAGGCTCGCAATAATCGATCATATAAGCCTCTCTCCGCACTACACACATTTACCTATCCAAAAGTTGGACCCTGGTACCAAGCATATAACCAGTGTGGTAATTACATTAGTATGTAATTATGCACTACCAGCAGTCCCTTTTACACATACGCAAAAAAAAAAAAAAACTCTTTTTAACTTTTATCCTTTCTTTCTTTTAATTTTTTTTGGTTGGGGGGCGTTGCGGGCGGCGGGCAACATTTTTTTTCCACTTCCAGAGATAGTGACGACTAACGTGAATTTGCAAGTGAATTTATCATCGGAATACGAAGCCTAGCTTTCTATTCTCTAATTAGTCTTGCTTCTTTATAAAAAACAGTCTTGTTTCCTCTCCCAAAGTTGTAGGGAGACCCAGCTGATTATATTGTTCCATTTTAAGCCTTGTTTGTTTTCTCTTGAACCAACACTAGTATAAATTCCTGGTCGGAATCGTTCAAGAATCCGGGAGATACTGTAAAATTCGCGCAAGAAGCATGCCCGAACTGAATCTAGGAGCCCACGAAATGCGATGAAGACCAGCACGGTCCCCAGTAGGCCGGAGCAGAGCAAGCGTGGCGAGGCAGAGGACCGGACCGGACCAGCACCAGCGTTGCCGGCGAGGCGACCGCCATAACCGCAAAAAGAAGAAGAAGCACACCAAGGCGAGGTTGTGGCCGCGTGGTGGTAACCGCTGTGCGAGGGGACACGTCGTGGTCGTGGTGGCGGCCGAGTCCGTCGTCTTGTTGTCGGTCATCGTGACGCCTACGACCTGCTGCTTTATTGTAAGCAACAGGAGCAACCAACAATTAAATTTCACCGCGGCACTTGCATTGCACATTCGTGTTCTACTGCTACACGACCGATGTGTATATCCATTCAAGTTGGTATTGGAGTTGGAGTCCACCTTTTCAGCAATCTTTTTCTAACGGACTTTTGCCAACGAAAAGTATAACTTCTGAAGCTAAATGGCTTAATTCTTTTGGAGGAAGAGTTAACGAGGTTCTCTTTGAATGAGGCAGAAAAAAAACCTCGCCTGGTTGAAACTTATGGATAGAAGTTTACGGACACCTTTGATTTCGACCTGTCTGTGGTTCAAGTGCATGCAGCCATGGGTCGTTCAGTCCTCCTTAACGTGACACCGAGGAACGGGCCTCGATTTGTTGTTGGGTGATGTGATGCAGACCATAACAGTTCAAACCAGATGAGGGTTTGCGATTGCAAGCCACAAGACGAGCAGTGGACAAATTATTCAGATAAACCTGTTCGGATTGTGCGTTTCATCATGATGCAAAAAGGCCAAACCTAAGATACTCGGAACACGGTGTCATCAAGCTCCATATGTTTGTATTGGATCCTAATGATCCAAAACGGTACTATTATCTCACATGACAGGCTTGTAGGGGGAAAAAAAACTTTTATACTATAGCAGCTCAATGAACATTTGAGCTCACATGACATGATAGAGATTACTGTATCTAGCCAGCACACTTATATTTAGGACACGCGAGAGCAGCAGTGGTGGTGGTGACGAAGGCGAATTCAATTGCGATTGAATTAACTGGCAAATCAGGGCAATGTTGTGGAATCATGAGTCAAATGACGATGAAACCATCCAAGAATCGCAGTAACTAGTACTAGTGTTTCTGTTCCCCAGGAAGAAGTCCGATGTTGAGGAGCGAGATCGCTAGCAGCAGCAGAGCAAACGCGCAGAAGCAGACCATCGGGGCCACCTCCCTGTCCGCCGCCGCCGCCGCCGCAGTCGCACTGGCAGCAGCAGAAGCCAAGAAGAGGCCCACGAGGCCGAGGTTGCGGCGCAGGCAGTGTACGAGTACGAGCGCACGTACAGGTACACCAGCGGCGAGCACAACGGGGCGGCCTATGGGCGCGGTCGTTGGGTCGTCGGCGACGTGGACACCGACGAAGATAAGGCTGCTGCCGGCGAGCACCCCCGCGAAGCTGAGAAGCAAGGCGAAACCGCTGGAGGAACCGACGCCCGCGGCCACAGAAATCATCGTCAGGGCGAGTCCGGTGGCCGTCGCCCTGCTGCCCGGAGTGGTCATCGGCAATTCGGCAGACTGCTCTGCAGTCGCCCTGCTGCCCGGGTGGTCGTCGGCAATTCGGCAGACTGCCTGGCGCACTCGCTTTAGCGCGATCGCCCGCAGGAAGCAGGGGAAGAACGAAAACGCGGTCGTCGCCGTCGTTCTTGAGAAGAGAAGGGACTTTCTCCCCAGTTCTCGCCGGCGCGCTGCTCAGTCGACTTGGTTGTCCGTGGCCCTCAATGGGAGGTATTTATGGACTCTTGGGAGCCTGCACGAGCGTGTGAAGCCGAAAACATGAAGCTTCCAGGAAGCCTCGCGATTACAAAGGAATCCCAGACACCGGTTTCTGCAATTTCGTTCCTCACTTGACGTGATCGCGGCGTGTCGACAACGACCCGTCTGCGCGCCAATCGCCAGTCGGCGTCTTGGGCTCTATCAAGAACTATAGGCCAGACCAAGGGATGCAGGCGTGAACTATATATATGCTAAAAACAGAATTCCAACTAATGAATCAAAGTAGCACTAAATTAAACTTAATATGTGTACATGGATACTAAAGGCCATATCATTTGTCATGTAGATAACTTATAAATAATTTTACATCGTTATTAACAATAACACTACCAAAACTATAGGGTTCTGCTTGCTGCTATTTTTAAAAATTCAATATTACAAGTTGGAAATTCAAAATGTATACGTATTAGTCTGTCACGCCACGTGCGTCCTTGCCCGTGCCCGAGACGCCGAAGGCCGCCGGGCCGCCGGCCGTCGCTCCTGATCCAATGCCGCAACGGCTGAAACGAGAAAGTCATCGCAGTGGACGCGATGTGGGTCGCTCGCTGCTGTCGCTGATGCGGATACGGAAGAGAAAAAGAAAGAAAAAGAAAAGTCCCGGATCGCGGGGGTCACAACCGCCGGCACACGGGCAAACGGACAGGCACAGGATATTCTATCGATCGAGATGCAGACACTGCCTGCTCGCATGGTTGGACAATAACGACTACTCCAAAATTCATCTCTCGTAGCCGTGTGCCAAGGATCTAGTTAGTTCAATAAATAAAGTTGTAAATGGAGTAAGCGGCGTCGATTCGTCCTAAGGTGATCAAAAGAATTGGACGTTAGCTAGATGCTCATGTTTAATTTAGCGACAACTTATGATCTGATCGACCTGTGTACTGTCGAGGTAGCTTGGCAGGCAGTTGGAAGGACGGACCGACCAACGAAGCGGAAGCAGCGGCTGCCATGCAGGGTGCACGCACAAACGGCACAAGCAGAAAAACTCGGGCCATTGCGCTGGTGCGGTGTGGTGTGCGACAAGACAACTTTGGACGCGCGGCCAAGGGCAAGTCTCGCCTCCCTACGAGGTGTACGGGTGCACCAACCCCGCCACGTTGTCCCATCGTATATTTCGGTCGGACCAGGCGCTGGGTAACGGGGTGAGCTTTTTATCTCACGTCCGTGCCGGGCAGCGGCGGCGGTTACGGTGTAGGAGAACGGAGAACTGGAGCAACTTGGCATGGCAGCCCCGCGCCCCCGCCCGATCGAACGCGGAGAAAATGAACGCCGAGGGGAGTAGTTGCATTTTTTTTGGTGATCAAGGATATTATTCATTCGTTCTGGGGTAGCAGGATTACAATCAGAATACACAGCAGGTCGAGCACACAAGTCGGGCACGACCACCCGAGTTGTGTGTCACCTGACAATCGTTTTGCTAAAACATCACCTACTCTCTATTACAAGATCTAGGAGCATAAATCAATTTAAACTCTTGGAACAAAGCACTCATTCCCTGAGTCTCCTTCAGAATTCAAAGTACGCATGATCTCTGGTTTTCGCCTGCCTACCAAGCCTTAGTATCTCCTGACACTCTATTTCTAGCCAGACTCTCTGAACTCTTGCCTGCAGCGCCATGGCCAGACCATCATGGCATGCCAAAGCCTCCATACTTAGAGCAACCAGCCAGTAAGTATGTCATACCACTAAGCCCCCCCTAACAAAGGAACCAGTGTCATTACTCAAGACGACGCTTGCACCTTTTACATTGTCGTTCATAGAAAGTGTTGGAATTTGTACGTCTTATATGGCAATAATAAATCTAGAATTCCTAATAAATCTCAAAAGCTCATTCATAAAGTGCAAAGGAGTGAGTGCAATTTCTTTAATATTACATTGCTGGTTGAAGGTAGAGTAAATAAACCAACTTAAATAAGGAAGTTGTTCTCACCTTCTCAAGTCTAGTGTATTGGCATTGAGTATGTCGTTGCAAAACCTTAATTGTGACATATACATAAGGTCTCTTTTTTAGAAATGATAAATTCCCAGTCAACTGCATGCCTGCAAGGCTGCAACAAATACTCCCTACACGGCACGCATATCCGCTGAGCATGGGCACGACACACCAGACCAAGACGGGGCTCGATTGGGTTCCGAGTTCCGACTCAGCACTTCAGCAGGCGTGTCCGTCCGGTGCACCGATCAAGCGTGTCGTGTGGTCGATTGGTTGGTTGTTCGCACCGCAGGTAGCGGCCTGTTCACTCGTTCAGGTTTCTTTTTGACAAGGAATCACATTCATTAATTAACATCAAATTACTATTAAGGGGTGGTATAAGTAGGTAGGGTCCGAGTCAGAGGAGAGCAGAGAACTGAGAATCCGAGGATTCGTGTCGTTTTCTTTCTCGGCGCCTAGGGCTTCCTAGGCGACTCGAGCGGTGTCGCCGGCGATTCCGGATCTTCGTTTCTTCCTCCTCCAGTCCCATCTCCCGTTCCTTCACCACCCTCGTCTCTAGGTTTCCTACTGTTGTTCCCTCACGATTGGGAGCAATCCACCACCACCGCATACTCCTTGGTTTTTCTCTCGAACCAAGCACCCTAAACCCTAGACTCTGCTGGCCGTGCACCCGGTGTCCACGTAAAACTCCGGATCGCCTGATTCTCGTGTTGAGGGGAGTGTGAGATGTTGTGGCGGCGCGGTGAAGATGGAGGGTGTAGCGGGCCTGATGGAGAAACTGCAACTGTCCTCGGAGGAGAAGAAGACGATCAAGATTGGATCGGCCAGGGGATCGGTACCAGTGGGCCGCCAGTTCAAGGCAGTGGCCAAGTTGCTAACGGAGAGGAACGTCCGGGGGGAGGCAATTGTGCAGTCGGTGGGCTGGATCTGGTGCCCGGTGAAGGGGATCTCCTGCGATGATAAAGGGGACAATGTGTTTATTATCACCTTCAATCAGGAGACTGGGCTCAGGAAGGCGCTGGATGAAGGGCCATGGGACGATCTCGAAGGAACTCTTGATAGTGACAGAGTTTGATCCGGCCAAGTCCATGGAAGATTATGATTTTACCACATTCCCAAACTGTTTGCGTGTGGAAAGGCTCCCATTCGGGTCTCATGAACCGCGTGGCCGGCCAGGCGATAGGTGAGAAGGTTGGTGTTTTCATGGAGGCGGATGTTGGCAATGATGACCTAGCGGTGGGGACGGGCCCTGCGCATTAAGGTCAAAATGGGCGTCGCGCCCCCGGGGTGGGGGGGTCATGGTGGACATCGGAGAGGAGAAAGGGGAGCGCTAGTGCCCGATCACGTATGAACGTCGCCCGACTTCTGCGACATTGTTGGGCATGTCGATCGTACTTGTTCCTTGAAGCTGGGCAAGAATGAGAAAGCTCCTTTTGGTAGGGAGTTGTGTTACATTCCTCCTCGCTAACCGAGCGGCTACAAGCAGCAGGAATCCTTTGGGAGGACGGCTGACAGGAGTGGGGGTTCGGGGTCTGGCGTTCCAACCGCACGGAATCGTTAGAGGATAAGTCGAGGTCGGATGCCCCTTCGTGGTGGAAGAGTGGTGTGGAGGAGCAGGTGAAAGCCATTGATAGCAAGAGTGGGTCGGAGCAGGAGGTCACTAGTCCTCCGAAAAAGAAGGAGGGTCTTTGCTAAGCCGTCTTTGAGGGTGAAAGGAGCTCTGTTTGGGGGAAGGCTGTGGAGGGGGTGACGCTCATGTCAACAAAACCATGCAGCATGCGCATGGGGAGAAGGAGAAGGGGGGCTCTGATTTCGGAGGAGAAAAACAAGAAGGGAGGAAAGTTCAAAAAAGGATCCAAAGATGAGGTGGGTCGGGTAGGGTAGTAGCAAAGAGAAGGTCGACGGGGTGAGGGGTGCTGCTAAAAGAAAAGGAAGGGAGATGGTGTGGCCATGGAGGTGGATGTCCAAGGGACAACAAGAAGGTGCGTTCGTCGGTGGTGGGAGAGGTGGTGCCGAACTCGCCGTCGCTGGGCTGTCGGAACAACCCGGCAATTCCCAATGAAGATTATAGCTTGAGGCGGCCGCGGGTTGGGGAACGGCACGACAGTTCGTGGTCTTCTAGATATCCGAAGGTGGAGGACCCCGACATTTTGTTCCCTGCTCAAACAAAAATGACAGAGAGCAAAGTCGGTGGCTTTTCGGTGGAATTTGGGATTAGCGAACATGGTGGTGAAGGATTGTTCGGCAACCCACGGTGGTGGTCCGGCGATCTTTTGGAGGAGAGGATTAACCCGCATGTCCGAGGCATCTCACATCCGTACATTGACACGATGTGACGGAGGAGGATGGGTTCACGTGGAGGCTCACGGGCTTCTATGGTGAACCGAGGAGGAGGAGCGATTGTCGTGGAGGGCCTTGCACACACTCAATGCGCCGAGGCAACGTCCTTGGATATGCATGGGGATTTCAACGAGATCCCGCTGCGGGGGGGAGAAACAAGGAGGGCAGCCACGGAGTCAAGGCTGTATGGATCGGTTTAGGGAGGCTTTGGAGCATTATGAGCTTGCTGATTTGGGCTTGAAGGGGATCCCTTCACTTGGCGCAACAATAACCACTCCCATCTCTACGTTCCGAGAGAGATTGGATAGGCAGTGGCAAATAAGGATTGGACGTCGCGGTTTCCTTTTTATCATATAATAAACGGGAACCGAGGCACTCCCATCATCGCCCGGGTGATTGTGGATACTAATCCCCCTCAGGTGAGAGGTGGAGGGGGCGGTGGGCAGCGTGCCTTCCGTTTTGAAGCCGGGTGGGTGAAGGAGGATGAGTGTGGTGTAATTGTGGAGAACGCTTGGCGTACGGCAATGGAGGCGAGAGGAGATACGGTGGGTGGTGCAATTCAAAGTGTAGCAAGGGAGTTAGGTGGTTGGGGAGGAATGTTTTGGGTGGATCGGAGAAAAAAAAAAATAAAAACCAAAAAGAAGTTGGAGGCGTGTAGAAGGAGTGGGATTTCTCCAAACTCGCCGGGGCGTGAGGAGTTGTTGAGGTTTCAATTAGAGAAGTTAGAAGAGCGGAAAAATATTTATTGGCGTCGAGGGCAAAGGTGCACTGGTTGCATGAGGGGGACCGAAATACTAAATTCTTCCATCAATATGCATCTGAGCGTAAACGAAGGAGTCGTATTAGAAAATTAGTTAAGGAGAATGGGGAAGAAGTGGTGGAGGAGGATGAGATCACAACTCATATTTCTAATTTTTACAAGGAGTGTTTAGTGCCACCGCAAAAACCGAAAGTGAATGAGCTACCGGATTTGGTGTTCCAAACAAGGTGACGGAGGCAATGAACTCTTTCCTCCTCGCGACCCTTTACCGCAGAAGAAGTGAAGTGAAGGGGGGCTTGATGCCATTGGTGACCTTAAAGCTCCCGGGGTCGATGGTATGTCCTCTCTCTTCTACAAGCAGTATTGGGAAACGGTTGGGGAAGACATCACAAGGGAGGTCCTGTTGTTCCTCAACGGGGGTGTCCTACCACGTGAGTGGAATGAGACAATGATCGTGCTTATACCCAAGGTGCCGAATCCAGAAAGTGTGAAGGACCTTCGTCCTATCAGCTTGTGCAATGTCCTGTACAAGATCGCCTCCAAAGTTCTAGCTTCCAGGTTGAAATTATTGCTGGATGAAATTATCTCACCAAACCAAAGTGCTTTTGTACCTGGGCGGCTAATTACGGACAATGTCCTGGTGGCATATGAGCTGACACACTTCTTGCAGAATAAGAGATCAGGTGTTGATAGTTATGCGGCACTGAAACTTGATATGAGCAAGGCGTATGATAGAATAGGTGGCACTTCTTGAAGAGCATGATGGAAAAAATTGGGTTTTGATAATAGATGGATTGATCTCATTATGCAATGTGTGTCTACTGTCTCCTACAAGATCAAGGTGAATGGGGCCTTAACGGAGGAAATCACGCCAACAAGAGGACTACGCCGTGGGGATCCACTCTCTCCCTATCTATTCCTCTTGTGTCTTTGAAGGGTTCTCGTGCTTGCCGAACAAGCGTAAAGAACTGGGAGATTTGGAGGGTGTCACTATATGTGCGGGGGCTCCAAGTATCACTCACTTATTGTTTGCGAGATGATTCTATGCTTCTCCCGAAAGTCAATGATAGGAATGCAAGTCACCCGCAGCATGTGCTACATCTATATGAGGAATGCTCGGGCTGATGATAAACAAGGACAAATCGTCCATCCTATTCGAAGAAGAACTGTGCTCATGATGTAAGATTGGCTTTCAAGAACACTGGAATTGTCCCAAGAAGCAAAAGCGATAAGTACCTCGGGTTCTTGGTATATATGGGAAGATCTCGGTCTAAGATTTTGCCTATCTCAAGGAGAGAGTATGGAAACGAATCCAATTTGGAAAGAAAAGTTGTTATCAAGAGCTGGCAAGGAAACACTAATCAAGGCGGTTGCGCAAGCTATTCCTAGCTATGCAATGTCGTGCTTTGATCCGACCAAAGCTTTGTGCGATGAGATCAGTGCCATGATTTGTAGATTTTGGTGGGCACAACAAGAAAATGAGAGGAAGATGCATTGGCTACCGTGGCACATGCTGTCTAGCCGAAAGGAGAAAGGGGGTTTAGGGTATAGAGATCTGCACTTGTTCAATCTGGCCATGCTAGCCTGTCAAGGTTGGCGTCTGATACAACGCCCTGATTCGCTGTGTGCACGGCTACTACGGGCTAAGTACTGGCCGGACGGTAATGTTTGGTCAGCTTGCAAGGGTCCTGGAATATTGTACACATGGCGTAGTATCCTCAAGGGATTGAGAGCAATGGAGGAAGGTATTATATGGAGGATTGGTGATGGCTCTTCCTCGTCCGCATCGGGAAGATCCATGGATACCTTTGGAGCAAGCGGGAGGCCAAGGACCCCCTCGTGGTCACACTATCATTACGAAGGTGTCTTAACTGATCGACCCTATACCGGCCATTGGGATATTGAGTTGCTACGTGATTTGTTGGGGAGGAAGACGTTCAAAACATCATTACTATCCCGGTTCATATTGTGAGAGAAGACACGGTGGCACGGCACTATGACAAGAGAGGTGTTTTTTCAAGAAAAAATCGCATATCATGTCTTTGGATGATAATGCGGCAACTCGACGTGTCCATCAAACCGGTGAGTCATCCACTGCTAATCAGGGGCGGGAGAAGAACGTTTGGAAGAATATTTGGCGGTTGCATGGGCCTCCTAAAATCAAACAATTGATGATCGGCAAAGTCGCGCATAATAGTATGGCCTTCAAGATGAACATTAGAAGGAAGGGGATTTAGTTGGACACGGTTTGCTTGATCTCTTTGCCGCTTGACGAAGACGGCACATTGTTTCTTGAAGTGCAAAGAAGTTCGTAAATGCTTTGGAGAGAGCTCGGCACCGAACCTGAGACTACATTTGCTTGAGGCAGCTTCAAGTGTTTAGTTTGTTAGAACTCTCCCGTCCTTCAGTCCCGACCTTCGCACCATAGCTATGGTGCTCATTTGGAGATGGTGGACGATTAGAAATAAAGTCAATGTGGGGAATTGATCTTTGGCGGCCGGGATCTGATGTCACCGGTAATGCAAATGACAAGAGAAATTTTATGTTCGAACCAACGCCATGCCACAAAAACGGGTGTTGCTTCCCAAGGTTGGTTCCCTCCTCCCGTGGGACGTGCTTAAAATCAATGCAGATGGGGCATTTGCGCATGAGACTCAAGGACCGGGTCTTGGGGATTCGTGGTTCGTGATCATGAAGGTGTTGGGGTTCTCGCCGGAGCTTGGGCAACCTCGGTCCCTACACACGATGCCCCGATGGCGAGGCTTTAGCACTCAAGCAAGGTGTCGAGGCAGCAGCTCACTTTGGGATCTCGGGTGGTAATGGAGACGGACTCGCCGGAGTTGTTGGAAGCGATTCAATCGTCGTCTCATGATCCGGCTCTTGAGGTGGCATTTTCGGGAGACCCCCGTGACCACATTAGTGATAATTTCATTGTTTCAAGTGTGAATAAGATTCCTAGAGATTGTCACTCTTGTGCTCATGAGCTAGCTCAAATTGCTTTGAATTGGGACCCGGGCCAGTACCAAGTGTGGGCTGCCCCCCTCCCGGAATTTGTAATGAATTTGATGGCTCGCGATTTGGCTGAGCATCACTTTGATAATGCAATGCAGTAATGCTGTTGGCAGGTTCAAAAAAAACAAAAAGGGTGGTACAAGTTGAAGCTACATGTTGTAAAGCTTCGAAAAGTGGGCAGCATGCAGAATGTTCTCTATTAGAACAAGAAATGGAGAACATCCCTAAGCTATGTGGTGGAGATTTAATAGCACGCTGAGCTAGAAATCAGCCATGACATTTTGGCTTCGTCCAATTTGGAAACCCTATAACTTGAGGATGCTAATGCATGCTTGAAAGCTTCTGTAAAAGGCTTGATGCACCAGTCTGGAGGGTCTTGCTGATATTGTTTGTTCAGGTAATTGACAAGCACCTCGTTATCAGTGTAGAAAATAGCCTGCTGGCAGCCCATCTTGCTTGTGATTTTCTGAAGCAAGAGCTGCAGCAGCTGCTTCCGCCGTAAGGGACAGAGGAGCAACCTTGGATCTACGGTTGAAACCTTAGTTTCATTTTCTTGTGGTCATCAGCTATGTAGACGCCAAGTCCTGCATTCCTGATGTGGGGAGTGTATCCATCAGGAGCCAATGCAGCATCTGAGTAGCATCTGACTCTGACAGTGGGAAGTGTCTCATCACAACTCGTACTTGAGCTCTGGTTACCTGCAATAAAGGAGGAAGGAGCAGCACATGGTGTGATGCTTTGAGGATTGCTAGATTTGGCGCCACCTTTCGACACAGAATGCATATTAAGAACTGCATGCTTACAGTAACCTCTGCTCAGATCATTCATCTGACGTGACGTGAGACCCACGAGGTGACTGGCCACATGGCAACGGACTTGTGCTTCTTTCCTTCTTTCTCTATCAACTACTCCCTCCTGTTGTTGTAGGCCAAGGCCTTCGAACCCTCCAAGGCTGTCAGGTAGTCGCGCCCACCCCAAGCACGGAATTAGAAAAAAAAAAAAAAAAATCAACAAAATAAAAAATTTTGAAACATATTCGCGTGAGATCTACTTTTGTTCTCACGTAGAAATCACCAAGCACCCACCCCGCCATCGCGCTTCCATCGTTGGTAGTCGCGCGGCAGTCATCGCCTAGCGCCCTAGCGGTCGTCCCACAATCGCCCTTCCATCACTTTCAGTCTACGGACATGTCATGTTGACATCATCATGACATGAACCAAAACAATTTTCGAGCATGCACATGGCACCTGAAGTTTCAACTCTAAAACCCAAACCAATGTCGCTCAATCATGAGATACATAAACAACACCGTCTCTCGAATTTCAGGGAAGCTACTACTGTTGGCAGCTCGCGCCGTCCTCCTTTATCTGCCACATGCTCAGCGGTCCAACTTCCCATCCCCTTTGTCACTGCCATGTACCAGCTGGTCAACCAGCCCCCCAGTGATCGTTATTATAAAAGCAACTGGTTCGTCACAGGACACAAACGGGCAACTGCGGAGGTCCTCAAGCTCCGAATCGTCATCAACCAGCATCGTCCTCGCTGCCGAGGCCCCGCGCGTCCTCGCTGCAAGATCGGTAAGACGGTAACGCTCCTTCTCCTCCGCGTTGCCAATTTTTGTTCCACTCCAAATTTGGTTCGGGCCGCCGGAATAACTTATTTAACCGATTCTGTACTTTGCTTCCCGTTCCACGAGTGCCGAGATTTCCCGTTGCAGGAGCGCATGATTACTTGCTTCTGTTTTGTGTGCCAGTTAACAAGAGAACTACGGTGCCACACCGGGGACGATGAGCACTCCAGGAAGCAAGGCTATGACCGTCGGCCTCACGGTCATGCTGCTTTCTATCAGCGCTGCAATGCACCTCGGCGCTGGTGGCTTCAGCTACTCCCTCTGCTTTGGGGCGTCCTCGTGGTGGGCGCCTGCGTCGGCTCCGGCGTCCGCATGGGCGGCGGCCCTGCACCCATCGTTCGGTGGCGTCGGCGGTGCTCGAGCTCGCAGCGTTGGTGCGCGGCAACAACGCCGCCGTTGGGCTCGTCATGGCCTCCTGCGTGGTCACGACCGCCTCCGGCGAGGGAGACCAGGTGTCGCCTCGCCGGCATGTTCATGCCGCCGCCGGGCTCACACTCGTCAACGTTGGAGCTCGTCGTGAATACTGAATAGTCAATGGCCTTGATGCTTCGATTCTCGATTGGTTCTTGAATCGGCAATGTTACCCTGTGAAGGACCGAAACGGCGACCGTGAGGGGGGGTGAATGGGAGCCTCGATTTTCCTTTTCAATCTTGGGTCATCGGCTCAACCCCCAACCTCAAAATCGAACTCACAAAGAAACGAGTGATACGCTGCGTGCTAACCGGTAGCAAGATATCAAACGCGAAGTGTTTGGCTCAAAGAGTCGAATGCAAAAATCGGATCTCAAATCGGAGCTCGAAAGAATAAGCCGTGAATTAAATTGGCAAGAAAGAAAAACCAAGGCAACAACTTCAGCCTCAACACTCAAGCTATGAGTAAGCAAGAATGTTCCTGTAGCTTAAAACGTCAACTCAGTAAAATGTCCAAGTCAATCATGTGCTACTGAACCTGCTACTCCACTAACTCAAACTCGATTAACAAAATCAAATGACAGCTCACACTCACGAGGCTAAGAACAGAAGCTAGGCATGCTGGTCAAAACACTTTGGAAGGACAAGGTACTGCACTTGCACGGAGCTGTCACCGAACAAACACAGGAACCGAGAACATGAACGAGATAAATCAAGCCTTTAGCTGATGAACAGGAAGCTGCATCTTTGCAAAAACGTGAACTAGGACTCCAAGCTAAATAAAACATATCAAAGCTCAGGCATCGAGGAACATCCTGCTGCAGCTAGAAATTGATTGCTAAAAATACCAATTCATGGAGTGAACCGATAAGTGCATTCAAGCATCCAGCTTGAGAGAAAGCTACGAGAGCTACTACTAGTAAAAAAGTAATTGAATAATCCAAGATGATAATCAAAGATTGCTTTTGGAATTCACGGAGGACAAGAAAATGGATTTACCAATTGAAATACAATCCTACAAATTTCTTTCAAGGAATCACCATCAGGCTCAAGTCAAAACACTAGCTGCTAGACAGAAACAGAATATTTGATTCACTGTGGCTTGATGGTGACAAGGCGAAAGATTAGCAAATGAAAAGTTAATGCACAGACACAACCTGAACCTGCTGCTGTCAATTGGTGAAGCCACTGGCGCCTGCGAGCTGCAGCTGTGATGAGTGCACGTTTAGATTCAAGCGGCTCCTTGCCTCGATCTGGAAACTGGAGGGCACCTGCAAGCAACGAACAGAGACACAACAGAGTACCGCTACCTGCTACCGGGACGAAGGAACAACGAAGAACAGACAGGAGCTATGGCGAGCAGCTGAGTACTTAGCGCCGCTCCACGAGCACGCACGACACACCTCGTGCGGCGCTGGTAGCGCTTCAGCCTCAAGGGGAAAAAATCACGGGCACAGAGCTGATGCAGGAACCGAGAAGAACAGCAGCCCAGATCCAAAAATTCAAGGAACTTGCAAGAAACAAAACCCGCGTGCTCTCAGATTTCACACAACAATTCACGATGGTGATAGAAAGCTACTCCCAGAGATCAAAGCTCAATTTAAACTGTAGCTTCGTGAATCGAAGAAATTCGAGCAAAAGGAGAGGGGGCAACAGGAACAAGAACACAGCTCGGGGCAAAAACAAAAATCCGAGACAAAAGTGACGAATCCGGAGGGCACAAAGGCGTGATTGGGGCTGCCCTTCCCTTCAAAAATCTCAGCAAAATAGCCACGAATTTTTCAGGTATTTGGCCTCTCTCTCACATGTGCTAGGAAGATGAAAAACCTAGAGCTAAAAATGAAAATAAAAGAGGCAAAGAGGGAAGGATGGCTGCCATCCACTACTTATGGTCCTTATTTCTTATCCCTATTTTGCCCTTCGATACATATGAGCCAAACCACTAACCCTAGGGCTATTTTTGGTCGACTCTGGGTATATTTTTGATCCGACGGCCACCGCGCCTCCTCATCGGTAGCCTTGCATCCACGCAACCTCCCCCGATGCCGCCACGCGGCCGTCCTTCCGTCCACCGGAACGTCACCGGGTTTTGAGGCCCAAACCCCCGAAACTCGGGCCGCCGATGGTTTTGAGGCCCAAACCACCAAACCCGCGCCGATGGTTTTGAGGGCAAACCACCAAACCTCCTCGACACGTGTCATCGCCCGTCTTGACCGCCCTGAAGTCGTCAAGTCATCCGAGCTCCCCCCGCTGCCGCACGCACGCCGTCTTGACCCGATCGACACGGGTCCCGCCCATCCTCTTGCATCCGTCGATGTCCCGGATGTCGACCACCAAGGCTAGCCGCCCGGCGATCCGATCCCTCGGTCCAAGCCTCACGTCCGTCCTTCACCTCCGCGGTCCGTCGGCCCGGCACGTCCCTCCTTGGCCCCTTCACCTCGCCGTCGGCTACCATCTCCGAGCTCCACACCTGCACAACACGAACCAAGAGATACGTCTTCGACACACTCCACGTATGCCGGTGAACATAGCCGAAGCATAAAAGATAAAATGAAAATAGAGAAAGAATGTTGACTGTTGACAATCACTCCATCACAAAACTAAACACATGTGGCCTAAATCAACCATGTGTTCGCACCCTGAAGCAGTTGCAGTGGCAGTGACTGACCGATTGCCGATCAGTGTGAATTCAGGGGCTTCAGGTTAACACCGCGTCTGTCTTTAAGTTAAACTCAGTAGTGTTGTTTGCTGTATCTCCCCCCAACCGCATGCTTGTTGCAGAATCTCTTTCATGTCGTGTTGTCCTTTTTATTGGAGTAAAAAAAAGTTGTGTTACTGTAGTGAACAGTTGTTTTCCTTTCATATACTTGCAGTGCATAAGGACAATGTAAGCCTGCCTGCTATGAACATTTGGTCAAATGCAATTATATCTGTGACTTGACCATCATGTTTGGAATACTAGTATCTGTTTGCAGATGTCCTACATTTGTTCAATGTCGGGTGTGTTTAGCACCTGGACGGATGGGACATGCATGTTACATCCTACGTAGTTTGTGAAGACGTTTCGTTTGTTAGTGGTAAATATTAGCCTATCATGGCACCTGGACGAATGGGAAATCGTACAAAAGAATCGGGCTTTGCAATGTACATCTAAACTGTGTAATTAGTTTATTTTTTTACCTATATTTTCTTACTTGATACATGTGCCGGCATTTTAATGTGAAGGAGAATCTTCTTTTACATAGTGGAATTTGGGGAGGAATTCTAGGCTCTAAACACACCCAAGTTCAGATCCTGTTCAGGGCCACTGCAATTGTGTTTGCCAATCACTTGTTACTCGTAGCCTAGATGGAAGGAGACTTGAGAAGACAGAATCACCGGAGGAGACGAGGAGCCGGACGTTTGGTCAAAGAGTGCGTGTGTCGGGCAGCTGGCATCGGTCGAGTGAGCGTGTGGCGGCGGTAGGCAAGTTGGGCCACATGTAAGGCTATTTTTGTTTGCTGGGCTATATCCCATTCAGATCATCCGTATCATTTTATCAGATACTCTGAATCCAGTTTGATACGTGTCCGCAGTAGTACTGGTAGGATACGTGTCCGCGGCGTATCCGGACCCTCCATGGAGTATCCGCGCATCATAGACTGATCCAAGTCCAACACACAACAAAGCTTGGGCTCAGTTTCAGTCTGCTCCATTCCATCATCCATCGACATTTTTTTTTTGTTGCGAAAGTATCCCTATGTTGTTCGCTACAGGAGAACTCTGTCGTGTAGTACAACCGTTGTGGTATAGTATGTACTTCCTGAATCTGTCCGAGCAAGTTCACCGACTCATCAAGACATCAATGAATGAATCAATCCAGAAGTCATGGGAAAGGCAATCCGACCGACGGTTTGGCTCCACAGCATCAAATTGAGTACCATTTCATTGATGCCATCAATGAATCAATCCAAAATCTCGTGTTGGATGCTTAGTTGAGTACCATTTCATTGAACAAATCTAGGACGACATTTGCAAATAAGTAGGTGCTCAAAGTATGACGTTCAAGTTGCAGACATGGTTGCATTTGACCACATACTCATAGATAATACTGCTGACTTACATCGTGGATCAAAACAAACGGTATTATTCCCTATTGCAATATATGCATGGCAACTTGGAAAGAACAAGGCTTACACTACAGTGGCACAACTTCATCACTCCAACAAAAACACATTACACGCGACGTGGTGGTAGCTTTTCAACATCTGCAATACCCAGCCCAGAAGTAGCCTCGGCAACAGGGGCAGTGGCAAACTTCCGATCAGAGTAACAATTCAGAGTTTCAGGGCTTTCAGAGAACAGTGTGGATAACTTGTGATTATTCATCACGAACTCCAGTGTTGATCAGAGACGCCGCGAGCAGGAGCAGAGCGAACGTGGCAAAGGAGAGAACGGGGTCTGCCTCGCCGGAGACCATTGTCACGGCACAAGAAGCCATGAAGAGCCCCCACGGCGGCGGCGTTGCATCGCACGAACGCTGTGACAGCACGTGCACCACCGAACGCCGTGGGGAAGGTGGCCGCCGGGTGGTCGGCCACGCGTACACCGACAGCGACGAGGTTGACACCGGCGAGAACACCCGTGAAGCAGAGGAGTAAGCCGAAGCCGCCGGCGCCGGAGTGCATGCCCGCGCTGACAGAAAGCAGCATGACGATGAAGCCGATGGCCATAGCCCTGCTTCCCGGACTGCTCATCGCCGGCAGCGTGGCACCCGTAGGCGTAGTCCCTCCCCTGTTTAATTGACAAGCAACAAAACAACAAAAGCTTTGGGTTTTCAGGCTCGCAGGAAATCAAGGAACATGGTGAGATCACCACGGCTGGATATCACACACAACAACAAAAAAAAAACTTTCGATCTGTACGTAGAAAAGAGCTGCTCCTTTCCTGCCAAAAATGGGTATGAGTCGGGGAAGGAACGTTACCGGAGACGAAGGTGCCGCTGCAGGAGTGAGGACAAAACGTTGCTACAGAGGACGCCGGATGTGGGCGGTGAACCGGTGAGATGAGATGATGCTAATGCTGCCTGGGGCTGGGTATGGGTCGGTTTTTAAAGGGCGGGGTGATGCTGCTACGGCGACGGTCAATCCAAGTGGTGCGGATGGATGTCATGGCGCGGACGGATGGGGACTATCAGGGCCGTCCCAGAGGGGAGGCAGCAGGTGCGGCGCCCGCGGGCCCATGCCATGGAGGGGCCCATGAGTATATGTATATAGTATTTAGTGTATATTTGGCATTCTCAAATGAAAAATTAAATGTCAATACACGACACAAGTCAAAAATATGAATTAATTTGTCTACCTATTTTGATATTTAGCTTTTTCCGTGTCATCTACCGATCAATCGTTCGCATCCCAATTACCAATATAATGATGCCAATTTGTTAGATGAGACCACTCATTTGCACACGAATACAAGAGGAGGAACGGGCCCAAACGTTCTCACGACAAACCTTTATTGCAAGTTAACTATTATTCTTAATAGTATTATATACTTTAATCATCATATTAAGAAATTATTACTATCTTGTTTGCCCAAGGGCCCTTGAAATCATTGGGACGGCCCTAGGGACTATGGAAAAGCTATGACGAAGAAGTGGCGTCATCGCACCAGCGTGATAGGGGGACACGACGAGAAAAATTCTACGAAGTCAATTTGCCGCCGCCGTCGCAAAGAACGAAACTTTTGAAATTTGCTTTGGGGCTCGAGAGGAAAAGAGAGGAAGCTAGGGAAAAGAGAGGAAGCCAACCGCAAACTCAGCCTGGGCACCAAAAACCGAGAACCAAAACCAAACCGAAGATTACCGAAAAACCGAACCGAAAAATACCGAAACCGAAAAAACGGTTTGTCGGTTCCTAGTTCTCGTGATTTTTCGGTTCGCACTCGTAAACCGGTACCGAACTAGTACCGAATTTACTTAAATGTGTTGAGTGTGAGTGTTGTTATATTGTTAATTGTACTAATGTAGACTATTATATTATGTATTTGTGGTATTCTACTCTTAAACTTCTATATGTATGTATTTGACACCATAATTGTCTATGAAATCATGTTTAAATTAGTTTTTGATCATGCAATTACATGTCTCTTTGATTACTTTCGGTACTTTCGGTAAATACCGAAACCGAACCGAAAGTACCGAAACCGAATTCCTCGGTACCCGATTTTTTTTGAAGGAACCGATCGGGTACTCGTTTTCGGGAACCGATTTACCGAGGAACCGGCACGAACCGATCGGTTTCGTAATACCGAATGCCCAGTGCTGACCGCAAACGCTGTAACCCACTCAATTTAAGTTTTTGAAATGCATTATTAAAAATTAATCTTAACGTTTACTCCGGACGGCCCCTTTGTTTGTTTTTGTGTTTTGAGAGATAAAAGAACAACAAGAGTCTAGAACTGTACTAGAAAATGGGTTATGATTGAATAAGAGCAAGTATTATGATGAGCGACTAGCCGGCTCATATCTACGTGGAGGAAAGAGAAGTGAAGAGAGAGAAGAGAATGAGTGTCTCACGACGCGCCTAGCGGCCGCGGTCGGCGACTAGGCCATGCGGCGTTTGCAATTGGCTCCGCATGCGCCTATGCCATAAATAGTGGCGGGACCAAACGGCGTTGCCCGGCGATTGGCGGTAAAGCTTACTTAAACTATTGAACTTGCTCTAAGGAGAAGCCTTCTCGAACATGCCTTAATTGGCATTTCGTATAAGGCAATTCCCTACTGTCCGTACAAGTCAAAATGTCCTAAATTTGACTAAAAAGAGTAACAACATCTATGATATCTAGTGATATTAATCTGATATCCTAAATCTTGATTTTTTTTTTAAAAAAAAATGGTCAAAAATCTTTAAAGTTTAACTTTTAGACAACTTTGTAAATCTATTTATGCGGAGATACAGAGAGAGAGTACAGAAATAAACGGTGAAAATAATAACCGGACTTTTTTTGCGAGTTTAACAACATTTTACTGGCACTTTGATAGACACTACCCTCGATGTCAAATTGCAACGGCAGAAGAGTAGAGTGTGTCCGACAGGTCCAGGCGACAACAGCGATGGACAAGAACTGTAGTTAAACTGTGCATAGCATAGCAATGCCGACCTTTTGGATGAGTAGCCGGCGCCGCGATTGCAGTCTGGAAAGGCGGCACGTGCACGCAATCCTGGTCCACCCAACGGCCGCCTCCTGCTCGCGCTTGCTTCGGTCGGTCGTGGGCGGACTCGGTCGGCTTGGTTGCGCACTTATGTATCGGTGTCGATATGGAAACTGGCCAATCCTGGACCCTTCCGCCAAGAATTAAAACCTTCGATGGCGACCATTTTGGGAATCGTATGGAAACATAATCCTGTTCCGCCAAGAATTAAAACCTTCGATGGCGACCCTTTTGGGAATTGTATGGAAACATAATCCTGTTCCGCCAAGAATTAAAACCTTCGATGACGATCCTTTTGGGAATCATATGGAAACATAAGCCTGTCCCGCCAAGAGTTAAAACCTTCGATGGCGCCTTCTTTGACAGGTCGCTACTGTGCCAAGATTCTTTTCGACTGTGATCTCTACAGCTCCTCCTCTGAGAACACATATTTTACCCCAACACCAAGATGGTGCACAGTCTATTACCATTCAATTTATGCTCGTTCATGGTTCAATTCCATTAAAGGAGGTCTGTTATTGTCCGGCCTTTTTGTTTGGGGTTTGATGTTTTTTATATGTTATCGTCGTTGTCTATTTGAGCTCGTGAGATAGCGAGCCACCTTGAGCTGACAAACAAGCCGGCCGAGTCCGAATTCCCTTCTCAGCTTGATAGGATAACGAGCCAGCCCGAGAGCTGAGCCGAGGAGCGGCTTCATGTCCTCCCTAGCTGTGGCTGCAGCCGGTCCTGTTTTTCCCTCTTGTGACATCACTCGGCCTCTGTGTTCGGGCTCACGGCTTCTTCTTCTTTGCAGAAAAGCACGTCACATCGCTTTCCAGAAAAGCACGTCACATCGCTTTCCAGAAAAGCACGTCACATCGCAAACACACTATAAAACCTGGCTCCCTCCATTCGCATTCGCACCACCACCGTGGCAGCGCTTCCCTCCTCCCGCAGGCCGCAGCAACCCGTTCTTCCTCGGTGGCACCCAGCCGAGCCCGACGTCAAGTTCCTGCTGGTTACCGGACGCCCCGTGAGCTGCGAAGCCTCAAGCTCCAAATCACCAGCGACCGGCATCGCGCTCGCTCAAGGTCACCAACATCGATAACGTTCCATCTCCTTCGCCTTTCCAGTTTTTCATCGACTCTAAATTTGTACGGAAAAGAACGGATGATTTCTATGGAAAAACTGAATTTTTAGTCACGTGAACATGGCGCGCTGTGCGCCGGTGGGGGACGACTGGCCTGTTCTGGCCACCGGAATAACTTCTTTAACTGACTGCTCGATTACGTATTTCCCTTTGCACGAACGTATGAGTCATCCATGTTCCATCATTCATGCGAAGTTTGAAAAAAAAAAAAAACGTTGGCCTTCTTGATGCTGATGTTCCTGTTTTCCTGTTAATAGAGGACTGCGGTGCCATGTCGCCGTCGATGATCACCCAGGCGGTAGGGCAATCACCATCGGCCTCGTCCTCATGCCGCTTCGTCGTACGGGCATGCACCTTGGTGGCTTCGGCTTGCTCCTCCGCTTTCTGGGGTCCTCGTCGGGCGCCAACCGATCGCGCCCGGCATCGGCATGGTCGACGGACCTCGCGACCAATCCCATCGTTCAGGTGGTTTCGGATATGCACGAAGCTTTCGCAACGTTCATGCGCCGCAACACCGCCACCGCAGGTCATCATGGCCTCCCTCGTGCCTTCACGGTGGTCTCCGGCGAGGAAGGCCCGGTGCTCGCCGGCATGTTCGCTCTGCTCCTGCGCCGGGCTCACCCCCGTCAACATTACCCCAAGCCCCTTTGAATTGACGCTAACCACAAAGAATCGGGCCACCGCCGCCGCCGCAACTACCCCTCGTCATCGAGCCTAATTCCTAAATTGGGCTGGGTGTTGCAGGTAAAGATCACTGTTTGAAGTGAATTTAGTACTGTTGATTATTGTAGTATCTCCCTACTGCATCTCTGTCACGTCGTGTTGTTGTTGTGTGCTTTTTGTTGGAGTAAAATGTTGTGCTACTGTAGCGTGCAAATGTCTTTTTGAGTGACATTGTAAGTCTGTCTGTTAGCATTCGGTCAAATAAAATCATGCTTCGAGCATCTATTTGCAATTGCCAATGTTCTAGATGATTTACGCAATGGAATGGTACTCAACTAACCATGGATTAGGAGATATCATAGGGCCTATCAGAGTTCAGTATATCTTGGCAATGAGCTCTGAACCGGAGAGACTATTGACCACTGACCAGGGCCGCTGCATATGTGCTCCTTAGACCGCTAAAGAATAATGATTATGGCAGTTTCACTGCACCTGTGTTTCTCAATCTATCGTGCTGACCAATTGCATCTTCGTTTAAGAATTCATAAGTATCCCGCAAAAAAAAAAAAAAAAGAATTCATAAGTAGGCTATAAGTCGATTTGTCAGTGATTAGTTAACAATAGGGGTAGAGTTTTGACGTGTGTTCATAGGGGTGAGTGTGCGTGCGTGTTGAGCGTCTGCGTGATCGCGTAATCTCAAAAAAAAAAAAAAAAAAAATGTAAGAGATGAAAAAGTCTGCGTTGATTCGGGGCTTTTGAGTTTTGACTAATAGCTGCAAGCATCGGCTCAGCTCATGTCTGCTCCTTTCCATCATTTTTGACTGGTGCCTAGTACAGCATTTTTGTTTCTGTTTCCTGCTTCTGTTTGTAAGTTAGGGAAGGCCCTGTTAATATATAACCAAAACACGTTTAGAGCTGGCGGAGCTAGAATTTGGGCATAGACCGGTCATTTAAATCGATAAAAATCATACATGATTAAATGTATATACGACAGTTGCAAAGTTAATATATTATATTTTAAATCAAAATAAGCTAAAAATAGATGAGAATTACTATGATATTAGGAATAAAGGAGATGAAGAAGATAACAGTAACATCAGTTACCCCTCAAGAGAAGTTTAACAAAGTTTATTAGGATGATACTTCATTGAACAGTATGGGCTTTGTACTCGATCTTGTAACAAAAAGTGAAACAACACCAAAGTTTAACAGAATCATAATACAAAGACCATATTCTTCGTTGACTGGTAGATTTTTCCACGATAAATTCAAGCAAACCTGACGCTGACACACTGAACAAGCGAAGAGCGGTGCAATGCAAGGATTCCAGATCCAGAACACCTACACAACACACATGCTAGATTATCCTATGACATGATAATCAGATCTTTGAGTCCACTGTCCACTTATCATCAGACAAGGCTACACACGAAGCACATGCAGGATAACCAGAAACAGGCCGGCCAAAAGCAGCACAAAGAGGAGCGCGAAAATACCGTACGTGTATGCGCGCCCAGCCTATCTTCACGGTTCCGGTTCCGTCAAGATTCGCGCTGACCCCACTCTTGCATGGTCCTTTTTTTCTTTGTTTATTGAAGGGACTGCATGCATGCACGAGTCGCTCGTTGGCTCGGCTCATGCGATGCGAGCCGCTCGGCTCCGGCTTCTCTCTGCCTTTCTCTTTCTGTTTTCTCTCCCCACTAGCGCTGCTCCTATCTCAATCTCTCCGTCGTTCCCTCTCCGCCGTCGGTCCTCTCGTCTCTCTCCATCTCTCCCCGCCGCCGCTCCTCTCTCCCATCTCTCTCCGCCCCTCTCCGGCGTCCACTCCGACCTCTCCTCTGCTCCCATCCCTCCCCCCCTCTCTCTCTGTCTCTGCCCTGGTCGGCTGTGCCTCAGTTGGTGCCTAGATTTGTTTTTTTTTGCATGTTAACCTGCCTCCGGCGTCTCGTGTTTTTTTAACCCCATCCGATTCCTCTTGGATTCTTTTTGCCTGAGACATCTCTCTCCCAAGCTCACAGATCTCGCTCTCCGTCCTTTTCTTGCTTTGATTGGAGTTTGTCGCTAAATAAGATGACCAAAATGCTCTAATTATTTTCTGAATCTTGGCGGTAGAAACTAATGCATCTTTCTGAGCCTTTCAAGATTTATGATATTTCTTTCCTCTGTTTGGTTTTTGATTCGTTTTGCTCTGTTTTCTACATGATCTCAACCTATTTTACCAACATTTTGATTTTTTATGGCTAGAATATGTGAAGATGCTCATGGATTCCAAGATTTCAGTAAAGACACGTCATAATTTTTTTTTCCATTCAGACATAGTTTCAGTTGAGGCAACTTAATCAATACCAGTTTGTGTTGTTTGATGCTGATGCATAATTAAGTAGGAGTATTACTTTAACGACATCATGGATTCCATTTGCTTTTTGTTAGAACAGGTTTGGAAGGCATGTGAATTTCTCACGGGATATTTTATTGTTGGTGGCCAATATATATGGTTGTGAACTTGCGATTCAGAACAGGTGACCCTGACTCCTTCCTGAAATTATACATTTTCAATTCAGTGACAATTTTTATCTCTATTTAACTGGATATCATCCTGTAATTATGCACTGGTCAATAGTGTAATTTAGTATCTACATGTCCAGATCTGAGGATCTCCAATGCAATAGGATCATTCTATTCGGTGGTCAAAACACAAGACAAGCAAAGATATTAAAAAATAATAAAATTTCATCTTTCTAGTACACGACATGATTTAATTAAAATTTAGTTGTGGATATATTTAATTGTCTAATAAGTCTGATACACAAATATAGATGCCTGCAGCTATCAATATATCCTTTAGTTTCTTATATTTTTATCTGACTATTCAGGAATGCATTGTTAACTATGTACCACTGTATATTTATGCTTTTAGGAGTTATAGATGTTAAGCATCGGACCATCTTGATGCAAATTCAAGCCTTCCAGAATTATTTAATCCAATCACTTTTCGTTCCAAAAGTATATTTAATTGCACTCGAGTATCAGCCAAACACTCTTGCGCAGCGGGTCCGGCGGTGGTCGACCCTGGCCACGGCGTAGCACGACGGCCCTGATGCCCATTATCTGCATCAGCAATAGTTCACATTTTGAGGCCCTGATGCCCATTATCTGCTGGAAGCTATAGGCTGTACCAGTTGGTCGAATTATTTGTTACAATATAAGTTCAGAGTTAATTCAATAGGCTGAAGTGCTCAATTGGTAATTTGGTACGCTAGGACAGCCACACCAATCATATCTGTTGCGAGTCTTCTGATTGTTGGCTGAGGAAAAATACAGAAACTATATTTCATTCTACATTTAATTAGTAGTAATAACAATGTATTCCAAAAGTTTTGTTCTTCACTCATCTCTTGCCTTGTTATCCCTGCTTTTGTTTGTTCTTCACTCATCTCCTTCCTTATTAGCGCTCCATTTTAAGTTTTGCTTTCCCTCTTTTGTCTTGCTACCTCGCTTTGTTTTGGATTTGGCCTCCTTTATGTCGCCTCACCAATAGGTTCAAAGGTGTTGCCTACCATACATAGATGGATGTGGCCACATTACTGTTTAGTCCCTCATGCCATTTGCTATTTTTCCCCCGTCCTGAGCCTGTGATAAAAAATCTATATCCATTGCTCAATGATACTTCCCATCTCTTATGCAACCACATTCAACTTGCTATGTGGCCTTAGAGTTTGGCATCATATTTGGATGGACAGGTTTCATGTTAAAAATTAACACCTTAGATTCACTAAAAATTGTCACTTATGAGTAGTTCTGAAAAATGTGAGAAAACAAGATAGTGATGTTTTCATAGAGTGATGCCTTTTCTTTGATCTTGTAATTTGGACTACCTACGAGATTGGATGGAGTGATGCCTGTATTTTTAAAGTTCTATTGTCATCCAAGTAGGCACAAATCGAATGTAAAATGCTTATCTGCTTTTTACTGTTTCAAAATTTAGAGTGCTGATCACATACTTTTATGCCTTTCTTGTATAATTATGCTGGTTTTAGATAGTATTTCCGTTAATTGAGTTTGATAAGAGTACACATGCAGTGCACCATGTCTGTAAGATAAAGTGTTCATGATTCAAATATTTGACAAGATAGCAGTATGCCTGTCAGCTTTTAGATTATGTCATTTAGTCATGTCTGCCATCTCTATTCTTTTGAATTTCCGGCAAACAAAATATAACTAACAGCTTAAATGTTAGGTATCTAAAATATTACTTTGAATATGGTCGGCTATTCAGTTCAGGTTGCCTTTTGATATTGAAGTTACCTATCAGTGTGTCTCTACTTAGTAGTCATTATTGCCTCCTATTGTACCTTATTATTCAATATTCAAATTTCATATACCTGAGTGTTCTAATTGGCCTTCAATACTGCAGGATGATCAAACAGTGATGTCTCTTTTACGGTGTAACTTCCAGCTCCTGATTTCTACTAGCAGTGCTGATTAGGTGAGTTTATCGTGTGCTCCATCTGTTTCTGCTTCCCTTCATATGTGGCCTATTTATTATACCTGATTGTTTCATTTGTAAGCCTTTATGTAGCTTAGCCGTCTCATCTTTTTTTCCTCTTATTTTGTTAATCTATGGGGCCAAACCACCTCTGTTCAGTACTAATTTTTGTGGGTCTTTTTACCGCGCATATCTTTCTTCTTTATATCTTTTTCGGCATCTTAGAGAGAACTGGAACCACCCTGAGGTTTGTTTCAATTGGTGTTATGTACATTCAGTTTACACAATTAAGTACACCTGGCATACAGCTCACAAACACAGGATTTTTTTTGCACCTAATATTGATATGATAAAAACCATGGTGTGACACCTTCTGTTATCTAGATCCAATTTACACTACTCAGTAGGCCCCACTATCACCAATTAAAAACATAAGAATTTTTGCGTACCTTAGTTCGGTTCAGTAAACTACGGTGCCATGCTACTGGCACTAACACCTTCCGGTCAGGATACAAATAATAATGATTGGTCTACCACTTTGTGCAAGACAGATTGTTAATGACTCGATCTATGGATCACAAATAACTAAGCTAAAATGATTGTGTAGGTTAATGGTTTACTAAAAATGGATTTAGGTGTTCTTATAAAGTGGTGGCACATTCAGTTAATTTAGTAGCTGCCCTGCTTATAGTGTTTTTTTTTCTTTTTCGCTAGGGCAGTGCACGCCATGAAAGCTTCCATTCCACTATTTATTCATAAACTGTTTGTAACGTGGACATTTGGGTCGTTGGCTACTTTTCTGTAAACTGCGCCAGAAATGGTTCATAGAGATGGTTGCTAAACAGCTTCCCCACAGTTATCTTTTTGGAGGAGCTGTGCAGAAAAATGTCTCAGGACTTCGGACTAACTGTTCTGGACTTTGGAGTTAACATGAAAGTATGGCTGTTACCACTTACTTGTGTAATTGAATTGGTGTAAATAATACTAGTAGCTACGCACCTTCTCTTTTTGGATAAGGCAGGTCATCCAATTCTTATTAAAGAACATCAATTGGTCATTCTAAGATAGCTGACTTGGTATTACTACTAAAACAATCATAGGCTTTTGTGAAAACTGAATTGCAGTATTCTAATGACTAAAATAGTTGGCACCTTCTTTTTTGTTATTTTGCAGAAATTTTGTCCAGTTTACTGATTCATGGATAACAACATTGAACCTGCAGTAACCAAGAGTCCATTAAACCTTTTATTGTTGCATAAAATCTTTTTGTTTTTTGGCATTCCTTGTACAGATTACAATATTTGTTTTGCAAATATGTCACCATTTGAAATTCAGGTATCTGGCAGGTTCTTGATGGTTATTCTCCCCATCTTACCGTGCTGAGCCGAGAAACTCAAGTATTATTCATGAGGGCTTACTACGGGTGCAAAACTGTACTTTATTATGATGTCAAAGTTTAGATTGTTTTCAGCGACTAAGTTTGTAAACGTTGTGGAGTACTTTTTATTTGCCTTAATAATATGTCTGTAGGGGCCTCAGCCCTCCAGTTCGGTCAATAAAAATGATCATTCACATGTAATAATTATGGATGTGTGTACCAAATTACATGGACCTGTTACTTTTGCAGAGCTCATGACCATAATAGCGTTTTATCCTTTGCTTATATTGTAAGCGATCCTTTTTAAATGACTTCACGTGATATTGTTTCCTACCAATCTTCTTCGAAGAGCGGGCTCAATAAATTTAATGGATATACTCTCTTCATTCTAGAAAACATGCAATTCTCATCTCAAGAAGTTATACATCACAAACTTTTATTTAAATTATATGAATCAATACTAACCGTTGTGAGACAAAAAAGTACCAACAAAATAAGTACTGTTAGATTATTTATGAAATATATTTTTATAATAAATTTATTTTGATATATAATTGCTAATTCTTTTTTGCGATAAACTTAGTCTAAGTTATTAACACAGTTTGCTCAATACTCTTCCCACAATTACATGGTTTTTGGAAGAGGAGTAATTAAACTCAGTAAAACACAGTTTGCTCAATACTCTTCCCACAATTACACAGTTCGCTTCGCTTCTGCTTCTCAGCCGCTGCACTCTGAGAGGCACTCTGGACATTCTTGTCATGCGAGCCCTGTTAGTCTGCGAGACACTCTCATTATCCCGGGCGACTCGCTGACTGAGTGTGACATATTTGGATTCACTTTTTATGAACTAAACATGTTTGACATAGTACTGCTCGCTATATAGGTTAAATATTGCAATTCTAGAGTAGTAGTTCATATATTTTAGGAAAAAGTCTAGATCACACCCCTAGCTATGGGAGGTGGACTACATAACCCCCTAACCTATAAAACAGTCTACATCAACCCCTAAACTTTTCAAAACCGGTCAGATTACCACCTAATGCAGTTTTAAAAATCATAGTAAATCATACAAAAATCATAAAATGAAAAATCCAATTGTGTTGGACTCCAAATGAGTAGATCTACACAATGAACATATAATGTGGTATGCTTTAGTTCATTTTTTGGTTTACCTGTTGCTTGTAGCTGAAATTTAATTTGGCACTGTAATAATTTTCGTTTGTTTGTTGTAGTTGTTGTCCTACCGTTCGGGTGCATGTGCCCTCGACGCCCTCGCGACCCCCCCGACGGCTTTTTTTTCGTCGTCATTGTCGCCACGGACAGTAACCAGGATTTCAATGTAACATGGTCTTTTTGAGGACCCTACTGTAATCTAGACTGTTGTGATAATATAATATAAATGCTTTTGTTGTAAAAAAAATGGAAATAAAAGGCTAAAAAGTCTTATTGAGTTGCCGTGCTTTTTTATTATTATTTAAATACTCACCAGACACATTGCATATTGTGTTCATGGGTCGCGAAACTTTGTTAAACAATATAATCTGGCCGTCATAGGTGTTAAAAAATATTCGCTCAACATATTATCCCACAGCAAGAAAAATACCAGAGTGATATGCCACCATAATAGGATGCAAGATGTACACTTATTCTGGGACATAGGGAGGAGTTCATAATATTTTTGTATCACTATCAATCGTGTTAACTCTAGAGAAATTTATATCTCAATTTATATGTAAAATGTCATTATAAATTATTATAATCCCGTTCTGGATAATTTTATCTAATTATATATATTGTTATCTATTATTATTATGTTCACTATATTTCCCCCACTCACCTTGTTTTTTCCTAGATATATTAATTTAAGGTCGCGCCCCAAATTGGATATTAGCTCGCGCACTCATCTATCAGAATTTGAAACCTGTGATTCAAGGTCATTCAAGTGTGCTTGATTCTCTTTCTTGACCGCCTAGGTCATTCCCGATTTGACAGCATTCTGATCACAACACCGAAATTTAACTGAGCAGTTCATCACTCAATTGGTATGTTAAGCGTCTGACGTTACATAGTATGTCATTTGTTTTAAAACATGTACATGAAACACACGGATCTGAACAAAGTATGTCATTTGTTTTAAAACATATTGGACAATGGTTAATTACCTTTGCTATGTCAGGGAAGTTAGAAAGGACATCTGAAACTTTAATTGCTTTGTTGTCACTTGAGCATTTACATGAGCAAATCAAACAAAATTGACATGTCCGCAAACGAAATATTACCCCTCTCTAAAATTATAGCTAGTTGGCGGAATACCACTATCCATGCCAGGTTCTTGTCGCGATCTTTGGCCTCAGACCACATGTCGTGTACTGCACACACATTCTTTGCAATTATGTTTTTCCTCGCTTATCTTATCATATTTTTGCTTAATTGCATCTTTTGCTAGGTAGCTTCATTGCAGAACTGGCCAATATGAAAAAAATTGTATAGTTAGACATCAGAACAGGATTGTACATAGACTCTCTAGTTATCTCCATGCAGAATATTGAATATATCATTCCATATCAACAAAAGGATTGGGCCCCGAACATGACTATATGATTGCTGTTTTATTTATGTTTTAACTCAAAACAAAGAAAAAATAACCAAATCATAAAAAGCCTTGCATCACCTGGCATTTCAGAACTTTAAAAGAATACATCTTTGATCATCTCCCAAGACAACACAAATACTAATTTGGCTTATTATAAATAATACACTCACTAAAACTGTATAGCTAATTAGCTATTGATAAAACAAATGTATTTGTGACCAATTGTAGTTCAAGCATTGCAATGAATCAGATCACTATTACCTTTGTCAGTTGTCTACACTTATAATAATAAAATGCCAATCCAGTTCCTAATTTTGAAATGGTGTGAACAGATCTAAGTGAAGGCCCAAATTTAGCTAATAGTTTCTGATAAAAAAGGTTAAGTTCAATGGTCCAGCACTTCTGCAGTTAAACCAACTTTATGCAACAAAACACATACGTTCCAACAAATTGCACCAAGACACTAGCATATATGATCTTATCTGAACCGACTAAACAACGAAAAACCAGCAGATATGTTCTTTTGCCAATGCTATACCCCCCAAGACATAAATTATTTAATACTGCAATTATGCTAGCAGGTCTCAGACAGAAAAGAACAAGAATACTCTGTATAAAATCAGGATGTGTCACTATAAATAATCTATAAAACTAAAAGCACACAAAAGATAAAGGTTCACACAATCAGTAGCTAAATGTACCAATTCAACATACCTGAATAACTGACAGATCCAGTCCTTACCCACCGAGTTAGCCGTAAACATTAGCCTGTCAGACGCTAAGCCATGTGGACCAAAATAACTGACAGATCCAGCATTATCCGCGCCATCCATTTCAAGTTCCAGGTCTAAACGAATACCAACAGACATTTGATCAAATAACAGCATGCTAATATATAAAACCAAAAAGTTGAAACTTGAAAGCGCAAGCTCATATTATCAGAAGCTCACCATTAGCAGCCATATTCTGTCTTCTCTTCTTGTCGTCTCGTGGAGCAGAGCAGAGCAGAGCAGCAACCGGCCTCCTCAATCCTCACTTCCTCAGCCGCCGCAGAGGGCAGATCACAGCAGATCGGCCCCGAACTCATCCCCGAAGCAGCCGTCGCCCGTCCGGCGGCGCCGCAGCAAACACCACCCGCAGCCGCCGCCCGCCCTCCCGCAGTCGTGCCTCCCGCCTTGTCTTGTGCTGCGACCGGCGTTCTCGAACTCTGCGCTCGCATCTCCCGACGGATGTGGCGAGGAGCGCCATGAAAGGAGGCGGCGGCGCACAACGAAGATGCGGCTGAGATCGGGATGAGAGAGAGAAAGGGGGATTTTTATGGCGTTGAACGAGTCGAGGTAGCGAGCTATCGAGAACGAGCCGAAATCGTTGAGCCGGCTACACATGCATCTATGTGGTCCACACCTGGAGAAGGTACCATGCAGGAAGACATGCAACCAATGCATGCGCACTACTTAAGCTGGGCGGACGCATACATGGATTCTTTTTGCATTTCAGGCACAAAGAGGTGAAATGCAACAGCCGGCGAACCTGGGCCGGCGGTGAGCCCATTGATAGCCACGGAGGAGGCGCCGATTCCGATGAACGCTAGCAGACGACGCAAATGTGTGGCTGGCATGCCAGGCTCCCCGTATACCATATGGACGCCGTAGTCGTCCTGCACAGCGTCGGCACCGCCCGGGAGGCAGTGGCGGATCCAGCTTGGAAGCACATGGGGTGCATAAAAAAAATTATATACAAATCGGTAAGCCATATTTTATTCGGTGAAAACCATATTATAATTCGGTACAAACATATTATAATTCGGTAAAACACGTTAAATCTTAATAAATTGTTCAAATAGAACACAAATACTTTTAAGATATAGCAATATGAGAGACTTACAATACTACTTGTTTATCCGTCGCTTTCCACAATCTCTTGACTGTGCACTTCCTGCTCCACAATATTTTGACGGGAGATGGATCAAGGTTCAAAGCAACAAACAACCGTCTTCTTCTTGCCGAAAAAGACAAAAAGATCGAATGTGGAGGCAAGGGCGGCGGCCGGCGGCGCCCGGTCGGCGAGTCCGGCCCGACTTGGGATCTTTGTATTAAACGTTGGTTCTGGCGTGAAACCGCGGCGCGGCCTGAGCATTGATCCCGTGGCGACGACAGCATGATCGATCCCCGTTTCGACGATCGTCACATCGCAAACCGGGCTGGAGCCGCGGGGCCGACGGGTGAATTTCGTCATCGTGTCGCTGCCTCCCTTGAAACGAATTACACTCAAACAAGCATTATGGCTAGATCTCGTGTTGCCATTTTGTCACGATATTCTTTCCTACGTTTGTGTCACCAGCCCCGCACCTGCTGATACTGAAGAAGAAGGAGAAGGCCAGGGGTGATGGCGTCGACTCAAGAGTACGCCTTCAACCATCGAAGCGAAGCCGCAAGCCCAATGCCACCATCTTCGGGCCGGACTGGATTTGATATACTTTTTAGCCCACGTCGGGTTTTTCATTTACGTTAAGCCCATGTAGCGGGCAGGGAGTATCAACTCCCGTGTAAAAGCACTCCTGGGGGAGGAGGAGAGGATTGGGAACGGAAGAACACTTGAACCGTGCCTTGGTGGCGGCGGCGGCATCTCTCGGCGGTGGCCGGAGTGCGTCAGTTCTTCCCTGTTTCGTTATCAATACATGGTCGTTGTTAGGTTGGTTACATCACGGTATCGGCTCCGTTCGATTCCGGTACCCACCTTCACCAATTCCACCAAATCCGCCGCGTTCCCCACCAAATTTTCTCCCCTTCGTCTTCACCACCGTTCACCACCTCGATTCATCACAACATCGCGTTCATCGCCGTGGAGCGAGGATACGGCTCGGTTATAAGTCGGTCGCACCGGTTCATCATTTGTGGAGTGAGTTTGCAATAAATCCACCCAACTTCCCTCACTTTGGACGCGAATTCTGGTGTCGCACTCCGTGCGGGACTCGTCGCGTCATGGCCCTCAAAGACGCGGAAGAGAAGCTTGGCGGATCCTTGGCCTACTCGGCAAAAACTCCAAGGACCTCGACGATCCGAAGAAGACCTTGGGCGACTTCATCACGTGGAAGCCGGCGATGGATGGGCGTGGAGCACTTGGAGACAATGGTTGGCAAACTGAGGCGAAGATCGACAACGCCCTCATCAACCTTCCCCAAGCGGTACCACTACATCATACGCCGCTGAACTCCGGGACGGCGAGGTCGTCACATCGGCGATGGCGGTGGACATCGGCCTCCATCGTCGCCGTTGGCGTCGGGCTACGCTCATCCGGAGCCAAACCCCCATGGGGCGGCGCGTCAGGGCCGATAGGCCACCGCGAGGTGGTTTCGGGGTGGTGTATACCACGCCCCGGGCCAACATCAGCCCAAGGTCGCAACATCTAAACAACCCCCGTTGATGTTCTTGCTTGTCATACCTCCCTTAGGTCTACTCTGTTTTACCCTGTTTCCCCGGTTACGGTCATGACCTAGATTGCCCGAGGCCCCATTTCCTCGTTTTTGATGGCACCAATCCTAAGTTGTGGATCAAAAATTGCAAATCCTACTTTGCCATGTATGAGATTGACCCAAACCTATGGATTAGGTACTCCACTATGCATCTTCTTGGGTCACAGAGCTTTGTGGTTCCATAACATCCAAAATTACGTCTATGATATGACTTGGGATGCATTCACTAGTTTAGTTCATGTCAAGTTTGATAGAGATGAACAAAATCGTTGATGAGGCAATTTTTCCATATCAAAGCGGACACATAATGTTAGTGAGTACATTGAAAACTTCAATGATCTTATACACCAAATCCTAGCACATGATCCACATATGCCTCAGTCTGTTATTACCAATAGGTTTATAGATGGTCTCAAAAAGGAAATTAGAGCTGTTGTTATCATGCAT
Organism: Hyparrhenia diplandra; assembly: GCA_015847255.1. Lineage (NCBI taxonomy): Eukaryota > Viridiplantae > Streptophyta > Magnoliopsida > Poales > Poaceae > Hyparrhenia > Hyparrhenia diplandra. The sequence continues at coordinate 78,924 of JADLZK010001472.1, forward strand.
AAACCTCAAGATCTGGACTCTGCGAGTTCCCTTGCATGTTTACAGGAGGAGGCCATCTTTGGGACAAGCAATTACTTCAGAAGAAATGATGCTTCCAGTTCCAAAATGAGTGATTATTCCAAGCCTCATCAATCTTATAATGGCAGAAATTATACCAGATATTCTCCAACACATGTTGAGGAGAAGAAATTTCAAGACCATAACAAGATCAAGCAAACTGAAGATAAACTGAATACATTGAAGAACTACAGAAGAGCTAAGGGACTTTGCTTCAAGTGTGGTGAAAAGTTTAGCCCTGGACACAAATGTCAGAACATCTCTGTTGCTGCCATGGAAGAAGTGTGGTCTATTATTTCTGATGATGCTCCTGTCTCCCCATCACCAACTGTTGAAGAATCAGATTCAGGTGATGATTTGTGCTCAATATCTCTGCAAGCACAACATGGAATAGATGGAGTGAAAACAATGAAACTGAGAGGATTTATTGATGGCCAAGAAGTTTATATGCTAGTTGACTCTAGTAGCACACACTGCTTTGTCAGTGAAGAGCTAGCTTCCATCATGATAGGCAAGACTCCTCTTCCTCAAGCTGTACCTGTAACAGTGGCAAATGGTAACACATTACAGTGTACTCATGAATTTCCAAACCATCTGTGGACGTTAGAGGGAGTAAATTTCAGAAACTCATTCAAGGTCCTTCCTATCAGTTGCTATGATGTGGTTTTAGGCATGGACTGGTTAGCAGCAATCAGTCCAATGCATGTTCATTGGCGTGATCAATGGATTCAGTTTGATCTACCTGAGAAATCTGTCAGAGTCCATGGCTTACAGTCTAAGGCAATGATGGGCTCTCCTGTTGACCTTACCCAACTTGAGGGTATGTTAAAAAGAGGATCTGTATTGCATATGGTGCAATTAAATGCGATATCGTAAAGCAGAATCTGTTCCTTACGCTATACCTCCTGAAATTCAGAAGTTGATTGATGATCATGCTGAGATTTTTAAACCTATACCTGGATTACCACCCACTAGAGCTCTGGATCATACAATTCCCTTATTGGAAGGCAGTTCACCTTTCAGACTTCGACCCTATCGATGACCCATTTCAGGAAGCGAGAAATTGAAAGGCGGATAAAGAAATGCTAGACAAAGGTTGGATCAAGCCAAGCTCTAGTCCATTTGCTTCACTGACCCTCTTAGTGAAGAAGAAAGCGGTGATTGGCGCTGTGCATTGATTATAGAAGGTTAAATGCCATGACTATCAAGAACAAATACCCTTTGCCCATTATAGATGAACTGTTAGATGAGTTGCATGGAGCTGCTTGGTTCTCATCACTTTGGATCTCGATTCGGGCTTCCACCAAATTAGAATGGCTCGGGGACATGAATATAAAGCGCCTTTCAAACCCATCATGGGCATTTGAGTACCAAGTTATGCCATATGGTGTGACGGTGGTCGGGCACATTCAAGAAGTCATGAACACCATTCGGCCCCTTTTATCGAAGAAAATTTATTGTGGTCTTCATTGATGATGTTCTTATTTCTGAGTTCAACTTGGGAAGAGCATTTGCAACACATTCTTTGATGTGTTTGCTTTACTAAACCAACATCAGTTTTATGTTAAGTTGAAGAAATGCTCATTTTGCAAAACAGGAGCTCAACTATTTAGGACATGTCATCAGTCATAAAAGGGGTGTCTCTCGATCCCAAAAAGGTCAGATTATAGCTGATTGGCCACCACCACAAAACACAAAAGAACTCGAAGTTTTCTAGGGATGTCGAGGATACTACTGAAAGTTTGTCAAGAATTATGGGTTATTGTCCAAGCCCTTAACCAATCTTCTCAAAAGGGTCGGTTATATGTGCGGACATCCGAGACGAGAACAATCTTTCTTGGCACTAAAAGGGCACTCATGACAGCCCGGTACTAGCTCGCCTGATTTCACTCGGCCTTTTGAGCTTGAAACAGATGCATCGAGATAAAGCAATTGGTCTTTGTTCTTCGGCCGAGAAAGGTCACCCAATAGCTTTTATTAGTAGAGCTCTTGGTCCTAAAGCTCAAGGTCTCTCTACATATGAAAAAGAATGTTTTGCTATCTTTGTCGCGGTTGAACACCGGCGCTCATACTTACTTTGCATCAACGGTTTACTATCAAAAGCGATTAGCAAAGCTTGACTCATTTAGATGATCAAAGACTATCCACCTTGGCAAAGACAAGGCACTTACCAAATTGCGGGTCTCGGTTACAAGATAATCTATAAAAAGGGAGTGGAGAACAAAGTGGCCGATGCACTCTCTAGAACATCTCATGGTTATGCTCAAGAACTCTCTGCCATATCGGTAGCTACATCCGGTTGGGTTCAAGATCTCATGCAAGCTTACCGAAGGCGTGTGAAACTTCCAAGCTTACGCAAGAATTAGCACTCAAGTCACCTAATGGTCATTACTCTCTAGATAAGGGTATCATTTACTTCAAATCTAGAATGCGGGTGGGCAACAATACATCTTTGCGGCGGCCAGATCTTATGCGCCTTGCATGCTAGTCCGTTGGGAGGCCACTCGGGCTTTGAAGCTACTTATCACAGGGATTAAGAGGTTGTTTGCTTGGCCCAAACTTAAATTCACGGTGAAGGAATTTGTTGCTAGTTGCACCATTTGTCGCCGAGGCCAAGATCGAAAAAGAGTTGCTTCACCCGGGTTTACTCCGGCCTACGCCAATACACGAAGGAGCACGGGCCGGTCATTACAATGGACTTCACTGAAGGTTTACCAAGATCTAAGTCTTACAACTGCATTCTGGTTGTGGTCGACAAATTTACCAAGTATGCCCATTTTCTACCTCTATCCCATCCCTTCACTGCTATGACTGTTGCTTCTCTCTTCCTGGATAATATCTTCAAATTGCATGGATTGCCTCAAGCTATGATATCTGATAGAGATAAGATTTTCACTAGCAAAATTTGGAAGGGTCTCTTTAACATATTGGGCACCAAAGCGCTTATGACCATAGCTTATCATCCACAAACTAATGGTCAATCGAAAAAGAGTTAATCAGTGCTTAGAGACCTATTTAAGGTGTTTTGTCAATTCTTGCCCTACCAAATGGTCCTCCTGGCTTCCTTTGGCAGAATATTGGTACAATACTACTTACCACTCATCTCTGGGTAATACACCCTTCTACATCATGTATGGTTATCATCCAAGAGATATTGAGTTCTTTGTGCGTGAGCTACTTGAACAATCGATGTCCAGAATTTTTATTAAACAGGCGGCTTATGCAGCAGCTTAGCTCAACAACACTTGCTCGAGCTCGGCGTAAGATGAAATATCAAGTCGATAAGAAGAGATCCTTTCGGCGAGTTCAATGTGGGAGATTCAGTCTATGTTAAACTCCAACCTTATGTGCAAACCTCTACGGCCGATCGTTCCTCCAACAAACTTTTTTTTCAGATATTTTGGTCCATTCCAAATTATCACTTTCAGTCAATGATGTTTTTATGAATTGCTCTTACGAAGGCTCCAAGATCCATCCAGTGTTTCATGTCTCGCGGCTTGAAACGAGCAATCTCTCCAACTACCGAGGTAAGCCCCCCGAACTATATGATCGACATTGAGTTGCAAGTGCGAGAGAAGGTGTTGGATCGTCGTCTTCATCTTCGCGGTGACATAGCACGTACCACAAGTGCTCATCCGGTGGTCCAACCTACCGCCCGACATCAACCTGGGAGGATGAAGAAGCCTTGAAGCAAGAGTTCGAGAGCTCCGGCTTGGGGGCAAGCCGTGCTTCGGGGGGGGATGTCACCAGCCCCGCACCTCGACATCTTGAAGAAGAAGAAGGAGAAGGCCAAGGTGATGGCGTCGACTCAAGAGTACGCCTTCAACCATCGAAGCGGCCGCAAGCCCAATGCCACCGTCTTCGGGCGGTTGGATTTGATATACTTTAGGCCCACGTCGGGTTTTCGTTTACGTTAAGCCCATGTAGCGGGCAAGGAGTATCAGCCCCGTGTAAAAGCACTCTGGGGAGAGGAGGAGGATTGGAACTGGAACAGAACACCTGAACCGTGCCTTGGTGGCGGCGGCGCATCTCTCGGCGGTGGCCGGAGTGCGAGTTCTTCCCTGTTTCCGTTATCAATACATGGTCGTGGTTAGGTCGGTTACACCGTCTCGGTCTCTCCTCCCCGTACATGCACTCCGCTATCACCCCAGCGCTGCTACAACATCTTTAATCAGCTAGGCTTTCACAATGCGACATCTTTAATCAGAGCTGCAGCCATGCTCAGAGCGCTCAGAGCTAGCCCATGAAATCGCATTAATCTGGAGAGCAGCCATCGACATCATTGCATGCATATGCACTATAATTCAAGACCTGCTAGGCTGGTGTCCAATTAGCTGGGCCTTCTTTTTACATGGAGGTAAAAATAATAGCTTCACAAATTTCTAGTTCACGTAGTACGTTGTAAGAAAAGAGGTCAAAACACAAATCTCTCTTTAAAAAAACATAAACAGTTAGATATAATTATTAATAATTTGTATTAATCTATCTCAAATAATGGCACTATATATCATGTTATTAGTACAGTTACTTTTGATGGAGGAAGATTTTGGACGGTTCTCTACTGTGGCGCTATGAAGAAACATTGAGAAATGCACATGCTTTCTTATATGCCGAGCTCACCCTAGCAGAAAACCGATTTTTCATGGCGCCATGCCCAAACCTTCACTGGCGGGCCAGAAGTAGACAGCGCCAGTAACGAAGAAAAGATGGACCCCACATAATAACCGCCAGTGTAAAGATAGTCTTAGTGGCATCTTACATAAATTACCCGCCAGTGAAGGTTTTATTTTTTTAGTGGCGCATTTCTTAATCCAACGCCAGTGTGAATAGTCATGTTCACGGGCGGAGTTTAGTACCGTCCGACAGTAATAACATAGTGTTTTGACTGGCGGGCCCTGGCGATGCATTCATATTCGTCGATTGGGCGTTCTTCTTGGCGGCCGGCCGCCCCGCCTCCGGCTAGCTATAGCTATATTTTTAAGCAAATTTAGTCTGCTATGAATCAAACATACGAATTAAATTGAAGATCAATCGTTACATATATATATGAGGAGCCAGCAAACGTGTACGACGGCGCACGTCGTCGAGGAAACGCGACGACAAGACGTACAATGACGTACGATCGACGACGGGACGACGGATACGTACGTACGGCGGCACACACACATCTCTAGCTTTGGTTTTTACGCCGGCCGCGTGGCTGCCGCGCGCCACAACCATCACACACGCCTGCTGGGAGAGCACGACGATGCCGACTGGGAGGGTCGCCGCCGGCGCGCGCTCCCCCGCCTCGTCGAGCTCGTTCGCCAACGCCACCGCCATATATCGATCGCAGCCGCCGTCGACGACGCCGCTATTTTTTCCGGCTTCCTTTAAACGTCCATTGGCATCAATTCTATGTATTAGAGCCCATTGGCCCAACATCAGCATTTGGCCCATGGAATTCAAACCCATGGTCTTGTTCCTCTGCTTGGCTCTCTTGCGTCCGTAATCCACACGTGACACAGAGGCCGTCCACCGATCCTCAGCGCTCGTGCAGGGCATGCATATATATATATGCATATATATGTATACTAGGCAAGTGCGGCAAGTGCCCCTTGTGCACGTTAAAAAAAAAACTAATGTCACATTATTTGAGTTTAAAAAGAAACTACGCTATGCTTCGATCCTCACTGATGCTCAACATGTACAGCCACGTTTGCTTTGCTTGTCTAAGCATTCACATCACCTCCACACATTGTTGTTTGAGAAACAGGGATAAACGTAAAGGCAAGAAAGAACATTCCAAATGTTCTGTTATGCTATGTCGTCATTCCCACCTGGTGGTCAAAGCTATTGTAAGCTATTGTTCTGTGTATTTTTTGAACGTAAGTTTCTTGGAAACAGAATATCTGACAATTGCTTTTTCAATTTTGTTCTTCATCAAGGGCCATTTTTCAGCGGTGTTGATACCTCTCACGTTCCAGCATAAAATATTCCAGGATCTATCCACGGGGAAAAACTAAGGAGAGGGCAAAGTAAAAACAACAGAGCCATCACAAACAGCTCTGACAGGAATAACATCCAAAGACCACCAACCATATGATAAATATATATAATTATTATGGGAGACAACAGGATATAAAAGTGACTGAGCAATATTGGCCCGGCATTACATAGCATCAACATCCAGATATCAAGCAGCAAGCCAACATGAAAGTAACAAAAAGGATAAGGCCACAGCCAGGCCAGGGCGGCCAGGGCAAACAGAAATATCATCATCATTTTTAACCATCAGCTTCTCTGCCCACATCTTTTCTAGCAACCGAGAAGCGAAAGTGATTGTGACTGACTTCCAGCACAAGGAAAAACTTAGCAGAAGCACCCAGACACGAATGAAGCACCAAAAGCAACAGTTTCCTCCGTGAGCAGAAACAGGGAGCGACGGAACGTAGCTAGGAGGTATTATAAAGGAAACAGTGGGAGAGGAGGATTCGTGATGCACCTGAGTTCCAACATTAATCTTACCCAGATAACATCATTTAGTATACATATATTGGTCGGAGAAATACACACATACAAGATTTTTGGCACCAAGGACCAAAACCTAAGGATATATTGGTCAGAGGAAGGGGAAGCAGACGAGCCAGTGAGTGTCGAGACATGAAGAACTACTCCGGATCGTCTGGGCTCGAATCAGGGCTCTTCAAGTGCTGATCGCTAGCTGAAGGACCCTCCGATTTGTGGCTGTCTCGAAGCGGTCTGCGCCTGCACTGTGGTATTTGGAAGTGTGGGAGCTGTCCCCTGAAGTAGTGACACCAACAGGCCGACTCTGGGGCTCAAAAGAGGGCGGTCTGCAAAGTAGAAGTGGTCGGGGGTGCCATTTGTGACTCGTCGCAGCCGAAGAGAGTATTGGAGCCATAGTAGGAGCCGGCGATGAGAGCGATCTGTAAGCTGCCTAGCTGGCATAGCTGAAGAGGTACCAACCGTAGTGATGACCGGAGAGGGTGAGTGTGTGATCTCATGATACCGAGCACCGAGCACCGCCCGGATCCGGGAAAGCACCGGCCGGTGTGTGATCGGTAACAAGTCGTATCCAGGTGTCCCCGAAGCCTGAGACCTCTGAGGATTGGGTGAAGCAAACAGGCTAGATGTGAAACCTCCTGATGCTGGTATCTGAGGTAGCGGTAGCGTCGACCCCGAGGCCCCCGGGCGGATCGACCTCGGAGGCGGACCAAGTCAGAATCGTGAGGTCTCCGAGGTAACGCCTTGAGTACAACCTCAAGTAGGACATTGGTGGTCCTCTGAAGGTCATCCTGCCGCTGGAGCCTTTGTTGCTGAAAGGCTAAAAGCGGCGTGAAGCCGATCCCGACACTCCCGAAGAGCTGCTGGCGGCGGCCTCACTGTGCTACTACGGCTGCTCCTCGGCTGCCGACCGAACCATCAAGTATAGCTAGAATAGCCGGATCCGTCGGAGGTGGTGGTGCTGAGCTAGATCCGCCTGCCTCGTGGTCATGTGAGCGTGGAGGCATCCAGGAGGAGGCATGTAGTCCCCGTCGAGCTATCGGACATGTCGCAAACAACTCTGTTCCGGTCTCGGCTCGCCTCAAGCCGCTTTCGTGCTCCAAAGCGGCTATCTCACCGATGCGAGCATCTGCTCCGCCTACGTCTCGGTGGATCGGGTCCGCGATCGGGACGAGAAGAAGCCCGCCCGAGTGCTCGAGCGGACCATCCGATCAAGGTTGTAGCGAGGGTAAAACCGTGGTGGCACCTGTCCACTCACTAACCTCCTCATCCGTCATGTGTGGCACGATCTTCCATATCAAATATGATATCCAAAGTGAGCATAGGGCAACCGACGGCACCCTTGATCCCCTCGCTATCGTGTCCTCCATCTCGAGATAGAATCAAATCCCGGACATCAAACTCCTTCGATCAACTAAGTGAGAAAGAATCCATAGCTGCATACAAGTCGGTGCCTCTCTCGTAGCCAACCCCGGGCAAGATCGTCTTCCTCACAATGGCATCAAGGACCCGCGCGAGGTGTGAGGTCATCCGGGAGTCGGTGGAGCCCTCTCCAAAAGGTTGTGTGAAGCAAGAGCATACTATGTCGTAGGTGGAACGTTGCCCTCAATCGAACGCCTGGGTGGCTCGGTAGCTCCATAGCGAGAGGTTGTGAATCCGAAGTCTCGAAGATCGAAGACCAAACAACCGTCTCACTCCCTTAACCCGAAGCGTGTACTTGGTGCCCTTGAAAGCAAACACAATGTACTCATGCCCTGGATGGATCCACAAGGTAGCATAGAATTCTCTAACCCATGAAGGAACATATCTACCAGGACGCCCCAGAAGTGTGGCCAAACCACGCAAGTAAGTGAGGTGGGGGCGAACCTGCTCTCCAGCCACTCTGACTATGTCATCCACAGCACACAACCTGTGAGGACGGAAAAGAATATTGCTCTCCTCATACGCCTAGTAGAAGTCCTCGTGAAGCGTCGTGTAGTACCCTGGAGAAGCACTCTCCTGTCTCTGTGGAGGAAACCACTCCTCAAGTGGCACAAACCGGTACTCACGAGCTAACCTGGCAGACACACCTCTCAGGTCTTCGTGGTTCCCCTCTGCTGCCTCTATGGGTGTCGTAGACGGGCCTATAGCAGACGGGCACCTCGGGTGTAGGGAAGACACGAGCGAACCCGACCGGAGCGGCGGCGGTACCGACGACCGTCCTCCCGGCCGCTCCCCGCCGCCCACCGCCGAGTAGACCGGGCCGGGCCGCCGCCGTGGCCGCGGCCCGTGCCTCGCGCCGCGTGGCTCACGGATACTAAGTCCTCCTTGAGCGCCATCGAGCTCAGCTCGCTTCGATGCCTCAACAATCGCCACTCGCCGCCTCTCTTGCGCTTTGGCTTATTGGTCGTGACCTTGGCTAGCTTCTTGCCTTTGTCTCTCGTCCGTCGCTTTCCATCGCCGGGAGGTGGTGGATCATCACCTGAACGCCGCCCACAGCCTTGACACGAGCCATAGCTGACCAAACCGCCATCGAGACACGGAAGCACTCATCGAAGCTCGACCGCCACCGACAATGCCTTCATCGACAAGTCAAAGCGCCCACGGAAAGGACTCATCGTCACCGATCAAAAGAAGATGAATCGACGCCTTGCGAGGATTGGCCTCAATCCATACCCTTAGGCTTGGCCTAGGGTTAAACAGCCCAACCGACAACTGCCAAACTTGCAAATGCCAAAAGGACCTTTATATCGATCAAGTGTCACGGCCGTTTGCGGAGAGTAGATGGAATGCGAGATGGAATGCGATACACAAGCATAAGTAATTAACTAGAGATAAGTGAATTCCCTACGGAGCAAGTAAGCATATGTGTAGGTTAGAACGGATAGAGCATGGTTGTTTTACCTAGCCTTGCGAAACCCTATGAAAAAGGTGAGAACGACAATGTGGAGGCACCCTCGACGAGCTAGAACGAGCACTGGAAGGAATGACTCACAAACATGAGTGAGGCAGCGACGAACGGCGGTTTATGCATTACGTCGAACACATACCGTGCAGGAGGAAGAACAGGGGTGGAGCTCACAAATCAAGGCAATGGGGGCCGGCAAGGGAAGCAACGGGATGTTCCAGGAAGGCGACCCGGCAACTAAAATGACCGAGGGCGATCCCGAGCTCCCTTGGCGGCGTCAAGCGCGGAAGAGCGGTGGCGCCAGGGGGGTTTGTGCGAGCGCGCCGCGGAAACCACGGGGGCGCTTTTGGCGTGGCGTGTGGCGGCGCGTGGTGGTGCGCGAGGGCGGCGCGGACAAGCCGCGCTGATCGCCGGCGGGGGCGCGGGAGCGGCGGAAGTCAACGTAGGGCGCGAGGAGGAACGGCGGCGCGGCGGCCGGCGGCGTCGCGCCGGGCCGGAGAGAGGGGCCGCACAGCACGGGTGTGAAAGGATACAAAGAGAAAAGGACGGCAGCACGGGTGTGAAAGGATACAAAGGGCAAAGGATGGGTCCGCTTCAATTCATCTGACCGGACACGCCGGTGGTGAATTACCGGAAGCGCCGACTGACCGGACGCGACGGTCAGCCATAAGGCCCAAACGGGACCTTCTTTGGAACCGACCGGGACGCAACATCACGGGCGTTCGGTCGGGGCTGGGCTGGCCCGGCCCAGCATCCGGTCATCCTTGGAAGCCTTGTTTCCGCATCTTCATGAGTGGCTTGTCTTCCAAAGAACTATCACAATGTTAATTATCATTAGTGGCTTGTCTTCCATAGATCTAGATCTCATGAACTTTTTTCCAGCTACCTAGTGCTAAGTTTGGTAGATTTTTTAGATAATGGATAATAAAATTCGGCCTATACATCCAGGGATGTACAAGATGTGCACCACATCTAGGTCAAGTTATCCATTCGAGCCCCCCTTAATAGTACGGACAAATAAAAAACAAAGTCCTAACAAATAATCCGATGTCACCCAACTCGTCGACAATCGGAACTAACCGTCCTTAACCTTGTCGTCCATCCTTCGAAAACTGAAACGATTTGCATCGATAGGGGGCATTCAAACCATCTCGCCCGAGACTCCCATTACCATGACCTAACTTACCAATGTTTCTACAAAACACAAGTTAGTCATGATAATTAACATTGTCATCAATCAATGAAACCCACACCGCCTCACTGCTGATGGTTATGACCATTTCCCACTTCAATACAATACTGACAACTAATTAAATAGGGGTAGTTTTGTGGCCATACATAGATTATTTGGCCATTGTCAATACACAGGTACAAAAGAGAAAGGTTCTGGCCATTTCATTACAATAATAGGCCATGCAAAATAAAGGTTCTGGCCATTTACACATATTATCAAGAGTTCAGGGCCATAACAAAATAAGAGAAATGTTCGGTACATATGTTGCTTTCATACTTGGGTCTTCCTCCTTTGTCAACATATTCCTCAGAGGGTGTCATGTTCTTTGGTTCTTCTCCTGCAACTATTACAAAACCAGTTAGTAACTGTAGCACTTATTAAATAAATTGATTAAATACAAGAGTTAAGAAATCACCTTTTCTAGCTTAATTAGTTCCACTTGATTTGGAGTCCACTACTGTTCTTGCTTCTCCATCGGAGCGCAACGAGGGCAATGATTTGGATGGGGGCACACTTTTCTCTAGAGCAGCCATCTTATCAGGTAGATCTATAAAAAGAGGCATTTCTGTAAACTGGTTATCATGCACACCCTGAATTTGTTGCTTTCCAGGGATAACTACATGCTTCGGCTGTGCCTTTTTTGTTCTCAGGGCTCAAATCATGTGCATAGAAAACCTGTGCAATGCGGTTACCAATGACCCACGGATCATCCATATAGCCTATTTTTCCCAAGTCAACTATTCTTAGGCCGTACTTGTCCACACTGCAACCTTGGATGTCGTCAATCCATTGGCATCGAAACACGGGGATCTGAAAATTGACGCCATATTCTAGCTCCCATATCTCATGAACGAACCCAAAATATGTAACATATTCACCGTTTTGATTGAACGAATCACTTCGGATCCCACTGTTTTGTGCCATACTCTTTTGATCCTTCGAATTGACATGAAATGTGAAGCCACTAATGTCATAGGTCTGCCATGTTGTGACCTGGCGTGATGGTCCAGCTGCTAGAATCTTGATGGTACGTTCTGTATCTGTTTCTCCATCTGGAATGTTCTGCTCCATTAGCCATTTGGCAAACGTACCCTTGTGTTCCTTTGTTACCCAATCCTCTATGTGCTCTTCTTCTATGCGCCCATTGATTTGTTCACGAAGCTCATTCATGTGTTGCTGGATCAATGGATCCATTATCGATAGTTGATGTAGGATGTTGTAATGTGCCTCTAAGACCTTGTTGTAATCCATAGGGATGAATGACTTTTCGTCCCATTAAGCCCTTTTCCATACAACCTACCCTCATGTCGTGATGGAGGCAAACCTATTGCAATCTGGTCTTTTAGGCAATTGTTGCAGAATGGACCTCCGGACTCAATGGCCTCTTCGGTAGTGTACCCCTCTATCATGGACGCCTCAGGATGAGCACGAGTTGATACATAGCCATTTAGTATTGACATGAAACGCTCATATGTCCACATCTCATGCAAATACATGGGACCCAATGCCTCTATTTGAGGCACCAAGTGAACAATGAGGTGTACCATCATATCAAAGAATGATGGGGGGAAGCACATCTCAAGCTGTGACAATGTCTCATAGGCAAAAACCTGCAGGGACTCCAATTCATCACGGGCAATTACTTTTACGTGAGATCTTGTTGAAGAAGTAGCACAACCGAGTGATTGCCATCTTTAAGAACACCGGCTTTATAGCCCTGATGGCAATAGGGAGGAAAGTAGTCAGCATGACATGACAATCATGTGAGTTGTAGTTGGTGAGTGTAAGGTCTTTCATTGACACAAAACTCTTTATGTTGGAGCAGAATCCGGATGGAACTTTCAAATTCTTGAGCCAGCGACAAATTGAATGTTTCTCTTACGCGTTTAGATTGTAGCTTGCTGAGGGAGCTTGGACTTTCCATTTGGTTGACTAATAGGGTGAAGTTCATGTCTGATGCCTAAATTGACCAAGTCTTTTCGTGAATTAAGTCCTTCCTTTGTCTTGCCCTTTATATCAAGCAAGATTCCAATTATGCTATCAAACACATTCTTCTGGATATGCATACCATCGATTGCATGTCGTATGTCCAACTCTTTCCAGTATGGCAAGTACTTGAAGAAAATTGACATCTTCTTGAATGTATCCCCTTCGGAGTTGGCTTTACATCCTTTCTTTTCTTTCCATCTTTGGTCTTCTTCGAAAACATATGTGGGAATATTGCGACTATCTCGAAAACTCTTTGGCCTGTACTTGTACCTAATGGAGCGGCCAGATCTTGATTCATCCACATTGTCAAAGTATATGTCCATCTTTTTGGTGCGGTACCTATGTTCACTCGATAAGAAGCGTCTGTGCCTCATGTACACAGTCTTGTTAGATGCAGAAAGGTGCAAGTGTGAGGTTTCGTCTAGGCATATTGGACAACCAACCTTTTCTTTGAACTGCCCTGATAATGAAAAGAGTGTTGGATAATCATTTATGGTAACGAAAATAATTGCCTTTAGGTTGAACGTCTCCTCATGAAACGCATCCCACATTGGCACACCCTCATCCCATAGTTTTTTCATGTCCTCCATTAAGGGCTCTAAGAATACATCCATATCAACACCAGGTTGTATAGGTCCAGAAATAAGAATGGTTAGCAAAAGATATTTTAAACCACGGCACAAATGGGGAGGAAGATTGTAGATGGTCAAGATCAGCGGCCATGTCTTTGTGCTTGCTCGCGCGTTTTCACGGCAAATGGATTCATTCCATCAGTACTCAGTGCGAACCTAATGTTTCTTGGTTCGTCGGCAAATTCTTTCCTGTATTTGTTATCAAAATCTTTCCACTGCTTGGCATCGGATGGATGTCGAAGTTTTCCATCATCTATTCAGTCATCAGAAGCATGCCAAGACATAAGCTTTGCATCCTCAGGGTTTGCAAACAAACACCTCAACCGATCAACCACGGGGAGGTACCACATCACCAAAGCAGGAATCTTTCTCTGTGCATAATAGTCTACTTCTTCGTGACCAGCGTGCTTTTGAACTCTTTTGGTTCTTCATCCGGGTCCTTTGTTTCTTCTTTCCCTTCTTGGTCTTCTTTCGCTTATTTTCCGTCTTTTTTTTCCGTCTTGGACAACAAGCTTTCTTTACCGTCTTGGGCGACAAGCTACAAATGTTTGCTCCTGATAATCTTTATTTGTCTTGTACCTACTTGCACCACAATTTGGACAACTCTCTAAGTTCTTATAATTGTCAGCTCGATATAGGATACAATGGTTCCTACATGCATGGATCTTTTCAACACTCATAGTTAGCGGACTTATCAACTTCTTTGCATAGTATGTGTTAGCAGGCACATTGTTCCCCTTTGGAAGGAGACCTTGCATAACACGCAAAAACTCATCAAAACTAGCATCAGACCATCCAAATCGAGCTTTTAACACGAAAAACTGAAGGACAGAACGCAACGTGGAGTATTCATCAGGACAACCCACTTTTGACACATCGTACAAAGCTTCTTTTGCTGCCTCCTTCATCGCCTCCATTCCTATGATAATGAGCATTGAAGGATCAGTATAACGGTGCATCAATGCCTCAAAAAACTCTGTGTCTTCATCACTATCTTCGACTTCAACTTCGCTGACGTCTACATGAGCATTATGGACGCCAACATCATCATTATCACCACTGAGATCTGGCAAAACAGGATCACTTTGTGGCCCATGATGGGGTCGTGTCGACCCATTCCTTCCATCTGCATTAACTAGGTTGGATTGTGCAAAAGGAATAACCTCTCCATGTTTCACCCAAATCAAGTAATCCTTCATGAAACCTCGCGAATCAAATGATTATTGATTTCTTGAGCATTCTCATATACAGCAACATTTTTGCATTCGATGCACGGACAATGTATGTGGTCTTTCTTCTGTGTGCTGGCATGCCTCCTCGCGGCATCAATAAACTTGTTAACCTCCTTACGGTAGGATGGGTGTAATCTTGATAATCGGTACATCCAAAACGATCTTTCCATCTTTAGCTGTAAAAACAAAAATGGTTATGTGTAATTCATGCAAGATTACAATGCTCTGACCAAAAATATATGGTGATGGCATGTATCACAAAATGGTATATGGAAAGGGAACATCCCTCCCAAAATTAAAAATTTTCTTTGGATTCTTCTGAACAATGCAGTCCTTAATTACCAAAGATAATATCATCAAAATTGGAATGACCCTTGTTATTTGTGTAAGTGCACTGAGAATGCAAGTCATTTTTTTTTTTTCAATGTAGTATATACTGAGCTACATGCATATATATAGTGGGTGGTGATATCAATATACCCCAGATTTTTTCAATGTAGTATAAAGTTCTGGTTAAAAACCCAATTGAAATTTTCTGACAAGCTCATGCATATATATGAAACATTAATTGGTCAGGTCTCTATGCTAGAGGTGACAACACTTGTGATGCTGAGAATTGGCAAGGAGTTAATTAGTTACTGGCAGCTCAACTCGAAAGACAGGTTACCACCTACTGCTGGAGGACGGTAGTGACCGGGATGTGGCGAGAATCCAGAAGAATGAAAAGGACTAAGCGAAGGATCAGTTCGTCAGAAGGAAAATGCAGGGAACCAAGGGGAAAAAAAACTGTTATTTTGGTTAAACCCTTGTGAGCCTCGATCGGTAGCTCGAATTTATGTTTTGAGTCCCAAACTCAGCTGGTAGTTTAATATGGTTTACGGTTCAGTCAGTTTCTGATATTTGAACACATGGATGCGTTGGCGATTAGGACTTATACTTTTGGTTGATTCAGGTTATGGCCTGGTAGAGGGTATGGTATAATTTGTGGCCTGGTAGTCTGTTGTAATCCCTGAATGCTTTGTATTCCCGTTGATGCTAATGGAAATGGGTTTCCCGTGTCAAAATAATGAATTAAACTCCTCCAAAAAACACACATGGAAATTAAGTCTCCCAAAATTTAACAACTATAGAAACCTCCTTAAGAAATATAGCGCCCAAAAATAGCATAATATTATGAGACAGATCGATTCATATATATGGTGCTATATTTGGGAGGACTAGAGGTGATAATTAACTTAGAGAGGATTAACTAACCTCCTTAAGAAACCTCCTCCGAAGAAATAAAGAGCAAAACCTCAATGTTTCACGATTTTGAAGCTGGGATCGATGACGATATGCTACAATGAAGTTTTCCTTGAGGGGGGGAGATGCTACAATGAAGTTCCTTGAAGCTGCTTATTAACAAGAAGTCCAAAGAGGAGCTAGGGGATGCTAGAAGACCAGATCAGACTGAAGAGGAGGGGCTGCTACAATGAACAATGAAGTTCTCCTTGAAGCTGCTTCAAGAAGACTGAAGAGGAACGAGCTAGCTATATGGAGAGAGAGAGGAAATAATAACTCTGTCTCTTGTTGTTGTCTTGCTTTTTGTGCCACTAATTCATAGCGGACCTAAGACTGTGTCTGTAAACCTGTCTTAGAACTTCGTCTAGTGTTAATATTCGAGTAATTCACTTGGTAATTTCACAGGCTGATCATATATACGTCGACTGTGATACAGTATGTTTACTAGCGGTTTAAAAAACCACAGCCCAGCTGTCCCATCTGCTACAGGCTGATCATATATACGTCTACAGTGTGTGCATAGTGCAGTGCCGTATGCAGTTTGCTTAGCAGCACAAGCACAGCAGCAAGCACAAGGCACACCATGCACACCATTGCTTCCATTGCTTTGCACAGCATTGCAGCATTGCAGGTGGCATGCATGGACGCGGTGCAGTGCAGAACGCGGCGCCGCCCTCGTCTGAACGTGTGAACGCCGAACGCGGGGCGACGACTGGGCGAAGACTCGATTATTGTCTGGGCTTAATAAATATTTATAAACCCTAAACCCTACGACTAGGGATAAAAAAAGGCTGTGTTTAGTTCCTCAATTATATCTCCAAAATTCACTATTCACCTATCACATCAAATCTTTTTATCTCATGTAGGGACATTAAATATAGTTAAATAAAAAAATACTAATTACATAGTTTTGATGTACCTTGACGAGGCGATTCTTTTAATCATAGTTACGCCACGATAAGATAATATTTACCACAAACAAATGAAACGCGTACTACACTACCTTTTCGATTCTAAAGAGTGTTTTTTCAACCAACTAAGAGTGTTTTTTCAACCAACTAAACACAGCTGTCATGTGAATCCCATTTCCGCTCTCCTTAGAGCGTCCGTAATAGCTAGTGCTTTGGATCGTAGTAGTCGAGGTGGAGATGAAAGACAATAACAAAGACTATTTTATATTATTAGACCAATATGTTCCTCTCACGCTCTTTGCTACGTGAAATAGTCTGGCTATTTTCATTTAACTAATGACCACTCTCTCTTACTTTTTACCCGCCACGTCACATCTAGATAGCCAAATAGCTAACCATTGGGGCGGCCTTAGCCGATTCGTGTCTCTCTCGGATTTCCGATTTGTTCGGTCTTTACCGATTGAGGGCGTTCTCATATAACGGTGTCAAGAAAACACATTCAAAATTTCAGGTACCCCAAAATCTTTCCTCTCAGTCGCCGCCCCTTTCCTCAAACCCTAGAATCCGGACTGACATGGCAATGATTGGGACGGCAACGATTATCTCCCGCTACAATCAATATTTTTCCTTTTGGCTCTCTTCCTTACTTCTTTTCCCTTTCTATGAAGGGCTGGTGCGATGAAATTCTGATTCCATCTCCTTGTAAGGGCGTTTATTACCTTGGCCCGATGGGAAATCGAGATCCTGTGAATTTTATCAATAGGGAGACAAATAGAATCTGTTTTAAACGAACTAGAGCTAATCGGGCCCTCAGGGAATCTGTAACGCTTTGAGGAACTTGGCCAAGAGCCCCCTGTTGGTTGGAGAGACTTGCTCCATAGGATTCAGAAGCAAGAGAACATTCATTGGCTTAAAGTCGATATAGATCAATGTCTACTTCTATATCTATGTGATATGGAAAAGAATAAACCCTTACTCATAGCAGCTTCCCACTTTCGTCTAATCCAACCAATTCTTTCATCTTTGGTCATAGTCCTATGACCATTACTTTAGGAGATATCTTTATGATGACTGACCTTAGATTTAACAAGACCAATGACTCCTTAAATTTGTTGTAGCAAGAGTGAGAGTGGAAACTTAGCAAGATAGTAAAGGCATCATGAGGATGGTCAAGCTACATCAGAGAATATATTGGCGAAAAGTTGAGTATTTCTGAAACAGAGCACCTAGCCTTTCTCGATTATGTGGCTTGAGAAATTTCTCTTGTGTGGTACTTCTTGCAACCCAAACAAGAATCGTCTCCAGATGGCTGAATATTTGTATGCTGCACATGTACCTTTGGGAAAGTATATCCTGGGCTCTATTTACAATTTGATGAATCAAGTAAGTAGTCATCTGATGAAGAATGAGTCAGTCCATTGCATAGGTGGCCCAAATAATAAGTACAAGACAAAAGAAACTAAAAGAACCTTAACCAATATTAAGAATAGCGTGAGAAGAACAATGATGCTTCTTAATTATTAGGTAATTTAAAAAACAGATTAAGGCCAGCCTAGATGTATAAGCACTAAAGACGCTAAGAGCATAACACCAAGGAGAGCATGCATAACGTCGCGGACTAGATCTAGATGTCTGGCCGCCAGATGGATCAAAGATTACATAGATTGTGCTGAGAAACAACTCCAATGGAGTCCCAAAACCAAACCCCTACTCAATTCTTTAGGAGGGGTTGAGTAAAAAAATACAACTCTACGCTCCTAAATTAGCTCCTCTTAAAATCTAGTCCAAGAGCCAACAGGTGGTCCTAGACAAAGTGGTCGAGTGCGTTTCCTATGGCACCCCAGGTCCTGGGTTCGATCCCTAGGTGGGACGAATTTAGGAACCGGTCTGTGGACGTATGTGTGTGCCCTTCGGTGCCGCGTCGCTCCACTGTGCCGGCTGGGTAAAAACATCCCCCTCGCTGCTGGGGAAGGGTTCGGGGGGTTTCTTGGTCGGGAGACTGAGGTCTTCTGTCTTAGTAGTTTGGTCCGCCTGTGTCACTGTTGTGAGTCTTGATTGCGCCGCTCGACGTGAACGAGGTGGCGGCGCCTAATACCGTGAGGGGGGGGCAGGGTCTTCCCCTCACCGGCCAAGTTTTTTTAAAAAAAATCTAGTCCAAGCCCATAGGAATATATTAGGAGCTCCTATCCACCCTTCTACTCACATATTCCACCTTTAAGTGCTTAATTTGAGAGTGATGACTGGAGTTGGCAACAAATTTAAGCCCTTAAGTTTTACAAGTTAGCTCTTAAATTGAAAATAGAGTCCATGAGAGTGATGGCTTTGGCAACAAATTTAAGCCCTTAAACTTTACAAGTTAGCTCTTAGAGCATCTCCGAGAGGTCTTGTATCTAAGAGTAGCTATAATCCTAAGTTAGCTATTATGTAAAAGAAATAGCTTGCAAATGAAATCCACTCTAGATCCAACATGCATGCAACAAGGGAAAGATGATTAGTTATGTAATGCTCGCGTCCGTACTCCCATTTCCCATGAAACACACAACACACATCACTTGCTTTTGCTCACATATCCTCTCTCACACACACATACACATTGTTTTTGCTACTTAGCTTCCGTTTTTGCCACATCCTCACACATGCTCTCTCTCACACACACTTTGCTTTTGCTGCTTTTAGCTTCCGCTTTGGCCACATACTCTAGCTTCCACTTTCGCCACATCCTCTGTCTCACACACACTTTGTTTTTGCTGGTTAGCTTCCGCTTTCGCTTCTGTTCTCCTAACAGCTATAACTTCGTGTCCTAACAGCTAGCTTGTGTTGTGTGCTCCTAACAGCTATAACTTTGTATCCTAACAGCTAGCTTGCGTTGTGTGCCGCCTTTGACCCATCCCGCTCAAGCTACTAACAGCTAGGTTGCGTTGTGTGCCGACCTTCGACCCATCCGCTCACGCTGCCGCCAACGGATCCGACCTTCGACCCATCCGCTCACGCTGCCGCCAACAGATCCGACCCGACCCATCAGCTAACGCTGCCGCCAACAACGGATTCGCACGTAATCCCTCATCTCGCGCAGCCACCAATGGATTCCCATGGGTGGGTGGGTGGGTGGGGTGGGGTGGGGTATTACTACTCTTGGGTTTGGGGAGACTCCGTTTTGACTCAAATTTGGCTCAAACTATAGGGGCTGATTGGTTTTGGTACTCCGTTTTTTACTCAAATTTGGCTCAAACTATAGGGCCTGAGGTTTGTAGCCAAATTTTGCCATGGCATTGATTTGGCAAGCCAAAGCTAGGTAAAAATTTTGCCATGGATTTGGCAAGCTAAATGTGAGAGGTTTTCAAGTTTTAGTAGCCTACCAAATGGTAGCCAAAACCATGGCTTGCCAAATCTTTTGGTTTGGCAAATTTTTGGGAGCCATCCAATCAGGCACAGTTTTTCATCATAATAACATATGCACTAGCTATTATGTTAAGACAACACTAGTGTCATGTGTCCTTAGTTTTCAGTTCTTAGAAGGGAGTTTCAGTTTGGGGGCTATATGTTTTCTGCTGTGATCTGTTTTTGGGTCATGTGGACCTTGCACATTTCCTGTAAGCTGGTAACCCCAGCGTATTGTCTGTACTCATGGTTACGCTTTCTATAAAAGCTGGGCAGAGGCCTTTGGTCTAAAATTATGTTAAGACAACATAAAAGCAATATTATTAGAACCCAAATGCGACAACAAGTTCAAAGATATTACATACTACCGGTACGGCAGCAAGTCAAAAAATTTTTACATAAGAGAGCAAGTTCAAAACATACGACATTAAACGACAACGTTCATACGGTACAACATCGAAACAAGGAACATCGCTTACAAGTTCAAGCGGCGCTGCCACGGAGCCACAGCCACAGGTACTACTCGTTTCTGTTGAAACTGGTCCTGAGAGAATCAGCTTTGATGAGCCATTCAAGATAGGCCATACGCTCATCCGAGTTCTGAGAATGGATGTAGACCTTTCGCTCCAAAGTGTTGCCGAGCATCTTCATCGCACGGATATAGTGGATAGAAGGGTATGACACATTATCTTCTCGTAAGAGTCGACGAATGGTTCTAACCTCTTTGTCTAAACGCTCATCAACTGAAGCACTCAGTGTAGAACTCGATTCAATGGGGACAGCAGAAGCAAGCAACGTGGCCAAATGCTCGGAATGTATTTCTTGTAGTTGTAGTGCAGTTGGTTGTGCGTGTGCAGCAGCAATTTGTTGGGAAGTTTGTAATTGTAGTGCACTAGCAGCAGCCATGGTAGCTGTAGCTCCTAGCAAGTCAGTTTGTGCAGCAGCAGGAATGCTAGCTCCCCCTAACCCCCCGGTTTGTGCAGCAGTAGTAATGCCTCCTAACCCGATTTGTGCAGCAGTAGTAATGCCTCCTAACCCGGTTTGTGCAGCAGCAGTAATGCCTCCTAACCCCCTGGTTTGTGCAGCAGCAGCGCCTCCTAACCCCACGGTGGCTCCTATCATGTCGGCCCCAAACAAGTCGCGTACCTCGCGCACGTCCAGGTCGCAGAGCCTCTTGTTTGATGGGCCCTCGACCCCGTTGGACGATCTTTTGGAACCCAAAGCACCACTACTGATACCAGTCCTGCTGCCACTGGAGTGGTAATTGGTGTAACCGGAAGGTACTGATGCACCGCGGCTACCTGCTGAGAGGAAAACCATCTGGGCTTTGTTGGACTTGTTTTGTTTGCCAAATACATGATGAAGTTCTTTCAGGCACGGTGGTCGTTTAAGATTTGTTCCATCCTACAGTGAACAGAAGTGTTAGTGGGTGTGTGAAATAATACAGCATGGAAAAATAGAATGTGATAACACTTAGGCAGCATGCAAAATGAATATGTGACAGTACTTCCAATAGGCATTATGCTTACCAAAAGTTCAATGATGCCGTCCTTGTGCCGACCGAGACCGGTACCACGATCTTGCTTCGTCATCCAAGTGCGGTAGTCTTTTCTCAGCTGATTCAATTTCGCTTTCAACTCGCCTTTCGTCAAGTGTGCCAAGGCCGGTACGCTTTTCATGTCCGAGCAAACAGCATTCCAGCCGGTCCCACTTAAAGTATTGGCCATGAAGTTGTTCAAATCAAACTGATGAACTACACTATCCATAAAATATCTGACACTTGATTCCAGCAACCAGGGGTCCCGGTCCGTGTCCGTCATCTGCGGGGACATGTGATGGCTATAATTTGGAATGTGCGTCTCCATACAATTCAGAGTTTTAAAATAACTAACAGGACATACAGAAACTTGCCAATTCAGAGTTTTAAAATAATTAACAGGACAGACAGAAACTTGCCTTTCCTTTGCTTTCTGGCCTCGGTCGTAGCCCCGGTCGTCTTGCAGGCAACTTGATCGGAGTATCTGTAACGCCCCGCATTTTCACTACCAAGGTAAAAATGCCGGTTTATGGATTATTACCCAACGTCTTCGAGTAATGACCCTAATCAAAGTGTTGCAACAGAACAATAGTTAGTCTTACAAGATTTTGTTACATCAATTAAATAACTAATTAGTAGTAGTATCTAGAACAAAAATACACCTTCACACGTTATGCTTGAAATTTATTTGTATCATGTATTTCTCCTGTGACCTCCTTTCTAAAATATGAAACGTCATCATAAGTTGTCTCAATTGCATCATAAGAGTGAGTACAAAGGTACTCAGCAAGCATATAATATCAATGAAATGCATTCCTATCCCTTTCTCATAGTATCCTCCGTCATAGATCATTTATCAAAAAGGTTCATATTTTAGAAAATAAGTTGAGAAATCTATTATCACCCATATAGCGAGAAAGAACCTCCTATAGGCTCCCGTAGCCTCCAACCTAGGAGACATAACATGAATTCATGATTTAACCATGCGCAGGTTTGTGTCTTTTTTACCCATGATTACCTTGACCAATTTTCCATCACACTTCCTTTGGTGCGACTCATGATCAAGATACGGTGACTTTCCCCACTTCCGTATATTATATACATCCACATCTACACACGCGCGCTAATATAGGCGCCCCGGGTGTACTTCATCGATAGCTGATTGGGGGCTTCCCCAACCCCTCTCCCGACATACTATAGAGAGTATATAATAACATTCATGGGTCTTGGACTCGGCCCGCCCAACCGGATTCACTTGTCGACACGGTTTAGACGGCCCACACAATGAGAGATAAGGGTGAGTCCTTATATATTCATAGTCGTATGTAGAGGGAGCTCGACCTACCCAAATTCATCATCACATTCCATGAGCTCTCTCTACACCGAATAGTCCACTCTCATCAATTAACCATGATCCATCATCATCATCATCCATTCAATTTAATTTAGAAAATAGATTTTCAAGCAAGTATTTTAGAAAAATATGTTTATTTTATAAAAAATCATGTATCATCATCTACATGACTTGCCTGTCCTTCAAAATGTCACCACGGATCCACGTGTCCTTCAACGCTTTAGTTCCTTCCTGTAATTACATTATCTATTCATACATGTATTTGTATTTGTATTTAGCAATAATAAGAGTACACAATTTATACATTATTGTGTCATGTAGCCGTGTGTCTTATTATACAGTCAAGATATTTCATTAGTCCTAAATTTTAGTTTTGCTATGATCTATAGGAAATAATATTGGTATAAATGAAATTAGTCATGTCACTGGATTAATTAATATTCCTAATCTTTTCCCTATTCTCTTGTGCACGTGAGCAACAATCAAAAAACTAAAACTACCTTCTCTCATAGTACAACCACAGCTAGTAGTACTCATACTAGTACTGAACCTTGGGGCCATACTAGCAGTAGCAGGTCTGTGGACCCAGGCCTTGTTTAGATGGCAAATTATTTGCCTCCAACTTCCAAATTTTTAGACTTTCTCTCCATCACATCACATTAAATACACCAAAAGACATATATTTGGAGCAGTAAATGTAGATAAAAAAAATAATTAATTACACAGTTCTGTTGTACATCACGAGACGAATCTTTTGAGTCTAGTTAGTCCATGATTAGATAATATTTACCACAAACAAACGAAACGTGCTACAGTATGCTACAGGAGTTCCAACAGTGTGCTTACCTCCAACTTCCAAGTTTTTTGGGCAACTAAACAAGGCCCAAGAGTGGCACACGCCCTCACTCTCTCTGCCTCCTGACTCCTCTTTCTCTCTCCTTCTATTCCCCACCTCTGTTCTTCAGGATGCAGCACCACCGCTGCTCAAATCTCACCTCTAGTCACCCCCTACTACTCTCATGACTACCCCAGAGCTACCCTTTGCTATTCTCATCTTCGATTTGGCCGGCTATTGCCCTCTATTTTGGGATCCTAGCTCTGCTGCTCGTCAGGGTCGTGACCCACGGTTCATGGCTGCAGGCTGCCCGTGCACTAGCTGAGGCATGCAGGGTTGTGTGCTGTCGGCGTCGGCCGTGAGCAGCGCCCAGATCTAAAGCTTGGGCGTTCGGTGGCTCCGGGTCGGTGCCGAACTCGATTCAGGTGGGCAAGTTGAGTTCCTGAAAGCTCCTGTACACCCTTCCTTTCCCCCACTCGCCCCCTTCCTCTGTTCTTGATTTTGCAGTAACTCCGGTTGCCCAAATCCACCACCATGGATGGGGAATGTCGCCATTAATCATATCTGTGCCAGTATTAGTTATGGGTGGGTTCTTGGGTTGTGATGTTGTGTTATTGAGATTGGGCCATGGTGCTAATGGAGTGGGGACGTGCTTAGAATCGGGATGCTCATGATGTGTATGCTTAGTAAAAACGTAGTGCTTGTGTGGGGATTGGAAGTCACCTTTGCTTTGGTGCTGAGTTCGGTCAGGCTCATGAGCACGCCAACGCAGTGGTGCTCATCCCCGCACAAACCCTGGTTCGCTCCTCCATTTTCAGCACACCACAACTTCTCCTTTCAGGGCCAGTTCTTGCTCTCCGGATCCTCCTCTTCTTGGCCAGGTGATTTGGCAGTGACAAATGAATTCTATAGGGATGATTGGTAGGAGAAATCAGTTGGTTGTTGATATCTTTGGATTTTTGCCATGGAGGAATGCCAGCTGCTTTCTTTGCTCTGGTTCCTCTCACGAGCTGCTCTTGTTTCTATGGGAATGGTTCATGGCTCCCTCCGAGCTCCTCTTTTATCCCCCATTCTTACTGTAGTACTACTTCACCAAGGAAGATATTTGTGCACTGTACTGAAGATATTTTGCTCAAGGTGTACTGTGCCGTCGAGCTGCTGCCATTGGATTGGTTGGGTGCAAGAGCTGTTGAAATAGTAGGCTACTGTGATGTATAGTGTGAGGATTATTCATGCTTGAATTCTTTGTAGGTCTTGTGTGGCTTTGAAATGGATGGCAAGTGGTGATTCAAAGTAAGACTATGTTTAAGGGGAATTATATGTGATAACGGTAATCAACCGGATGATGAAACCCAAAAGCTAGAGGTGCCGGTTGGCCTTGGTCAGTCCCAGTATCTCAATCAGCTATGCGAATAATATTATTGGGTCCGACAGCAAAACAAAAGCTAAGTTATGCTTAGCGGCATATGGCTAGCCATTAGCTTCATTTCTATGAGTAGGGAAAACTAAACACAACATTGTTGTATAAGAAGTTTATTTTTATGTGGTGCTTGCCATCAACCAAGAGATTTATTATATACATATATGCCTGAGATGATATTGTAATGTGTTTTATTTTTATATTGTTAACGTTGTCAAGCACATGACTTCTATAATCTTTATCTAGACTACAATCTAGTTCATTGGTCCGTATCATGAGATGGATAAGAATTAATTTACTTGATTTTAGCTTTACATTAATTAATGATTATCAACCTCATGATTTCTCACTAAGATTAGGTTAAAAGTTGGGGTGCTACAAAAACCTTCCATGATTTTCTAGCCCAAATTACCTGCATAGCTCTCTCCTGAGATGTAGAACTCTCTGTCCCTGTACTCTGGAAACCGCTCTAGCCAATTCACTAGGAAGCTATAAGCATCTTGGGCTACAAAGAGGAAAGGATTACACACAATCCCATTTTTTTAATCAGTAACCACATAATGACCGGAAGTGAACAGCAAAGCAAAGTTCAATCTTATGATCAATATGACGATGTTTCATGATCAATTTACCAACAAAGTCATCATTGAGTTTGTCAAGGTCAGAGGATGTGTTGGTGTAGGAGAAGCCAACTCCAACAGGAGACTCCAAGAACAGCAGGTTAGCCTCTGGCAAGCACAAGAACTGACTTTGAAACAAATACAACTAGCCTTGAGCATGAAAAGGAACAAAAAATCAGGAAGCAGAGCACCTTTGTTCCAGGCATACTCGTTGAACTCCAGCGCTGCTCCTCGTCTTACAACTCTGAGAGGCCCTAGCTCAGATGCAGCTCCATAGCCAATTGAGGAGCAACCAGGTCCTAATTAAATCGCTAATCACAAGTTAAACCTTCTAGACATTAAAACAAATGCGCAAGAACAACTGAAGTTGTAAAATGATACCAAAAGAGTGATTCAGAAAAATGTCATGAATGCTTACAAATGATGACCAATACCAAGAACAAACTAGAGAAGCAAGAACAGATGTACTAGTAGTAATCACTATGACAGGTCATCACTGCTCAACAACTAAAGAAGCAGAACAAATGCATACAAATGACGAGCAGCGAGTGAAATTAGGGTGCTTCAACTCGAGGTTGATGGGCAAATGAGACTTCACAGAGATGGTGGCGTAGGGGGGATGGAGAGGACTGCTGGTGCTGATCCAGAGGAGGTGGAATCAGATGTGAGGGCAGCAGAGGTGCCATTGGAGGGTAGGAGTAGTCATGGTGACTGGGGGTGGGATGTGAGGATGCAACCTGGATGGTGGTGTAGCAGCGGAAGGTATACAAATGACACACCCACACCCCAATCGCGGGGGGGGGGCATTGCTGGATGTTTATAATGTGCATGATGATCCTAATACAAGCAGCCCTAGAGGCTTTCTGGTAATTACAAAGAGAAGACCTTGACTTTGTAGCAATCGGGTCTTTAGTCTAAGTCTACTTTGCTAGAAGTTGCTATGCAATAACTTGTAGCCCAGGTAGAGGACTTGGTCAGCAGAAGCAGTCAAGTCTTGCTCTTGCAGGCAGTAGTAATTAGTCCTTTCCTAATAATATCATTGATTGGCGTGATTCCTCGTTCCCTTAATTGTATGAGTGACAGGTGATTGTTGTATTTTTAGTATTTCTGGGAATGCTCAGCACAATTTTCTTTATTTCCTTTCTCTGTAATCCTGTAAAGCAAGCTACTACACTTTTTAGAAGCCATGCGTACGTGGCTCAGGGGCTGTTCAATTCCAGGCTATTTAAGAGGGAACCATTATCCCTAACGGGCATCAGGGGTAACTACAATTTCACAATGATCACAGTATATCCTATGTCATCTTCTCTCAAATCTTGCTCTATCTCACCGCACCATCTATCAACATTCAACGGTGTGTGGGAAGCTGCCCACCACGGAGGAACGTGTTGATCAGTGTCAGCCCTTCAGCAGGCTTGTTAAGGGGCACCAGATGACCTGCACCCCTGATCGTCACCATGCTCATCCCATAGTACTCCACAAACCTCCCAGCAACCTGCACCACGTTGTGCCCCTCATTTTAATTTTTTAGAAGCATCACTGGCTACTGATATATTCAACACACAAGATGTTCAGATAAGAGATGTTCAGATAAGCTGTTAGTTCAGACTTCAGAAGCTACCTGTTTGTCAAGGTACCAGGGTTGCCACTGGGTCTTCATCGGCAGCTTAAGTGCTTCCACACAGTACCGGGAGCCGATCACTGGGACCCTACCATCTGCGTCACCGCTTCATTGACAAATAAATGGATGCATTATAGAGAGAGTGATTGATGTGTGTTAAGAATCCACTTGAGCATACACTTGTGTGATTTCAGAGAAGGTACACATGAAAAGGAAATTATGCCTAACATGCATAGATTAGATGTAGGACATTCTCAGTGTCCTCAAGAACCAGACCTGTAGAGCCAAACTCTCATTCCTGCTTTTATGAGCTTAGAGTATATGGGTAGGACCGAGAATACGGAGAAATTGTAGGAGTTCAGGATGGGATCACTGCATAAGAGATGGATGAGTTCATGTTCTTTTTGTTCCAGAAGAATTCAGTGACTGGTAGAGTATATGTAACTGAACATCTTTGAGAGATCCACCTGCAGACTTGCCATTTCACTGGAAGCGATCCACTGATGACATTAGCATGAAACGCCTTCTGCACTTCATTCTTATTGAAGTAGTCCTCAGCATAGGATGAGTAGCACGGATCGTAGCCAGAGAACATCCGTACCCTTCTCCTGAACTTCTCCTGGCATTTCGAAGATAAGCATCATTAGTTTTAGGAAGGATTTTTGACCTGCTGGAACTTTCTGCATTCATATGCAAGGATACTATACCTGATCACTCATGAAGAATGCATGATTTTCAGAAGCCGCTGAACTCTGGTTTAGAAGACATTTGGGTGCATAGATGTTGTATATGTCAATCTCATCGTACTGACTATAGACGATATCCATGACAGCATTGCAGTCATCAGACCAATTAAACTTCTTGAAGTCACAATACTTTTTGACGTGGTCGTATATTTCATCAGACACGACTGAGTGGCTCCAGGCATACTCAGCTAGCCCTTTCGAGTCATAGTAATAATTAGTAATAGGATTCCCAACCTACAATAAGTCCATTCTGAATGTGTTATGTTTCAGCAGAACTTGATTTCTCATGTGCATAGCTTGAATAGAACTCTTTCCATTTTTTTTTGGTTCGTATACCCAATGTAATTTTTTTTTCAAAAATTTGTCCACAGAGAAAGGTTAAAACCTTATGCACTATCCCAGAAAAGGTGGAAATGTTTTCTTCTGGTTTTCTGACTGTTCAATTCACGTGATATTGTAGAGATTGTAGAAGACTTCTAGTCAGACTTGCATTTGTTCAAAAGATATATTATGCAATATAACATTAAGGTGCTGTATCTTTTTTTTATGCGTGAAACATTTTTAAAAAAAAGGAAAAAAATTTTGCAGCATAGATCTAATTCAAATCCTCACAATGAACCCCTTGAGGTTGATATATGCTTTGCCCTTCTTGTCCTTGTTCCTATCATAAACAAGTTCAGCCAGTTGTGGCACATAATGACCTGCAGCATAGGAAATTGAGATTTCTTCTTCAGTGATGTACAGGGGACACAGTTTTTCTCCATAGATGTTGCTATCAACTAAGACCAATGTGACTCGTGAACCTACCACACTAGTTGTTTGACCATTCTTTTTAGGAGACATGTTTGGAGTTCCAATGAAGCACTAATAATATTTAACTATAAGCACATACCCAGAATGAATTTTAGTACTTGGTTTTGAACCAATTTAGTAATTCAATATGGGTACTATTTGCATTCTCAAATTCAGATCAAAACCAAAAAAAAAAAAAACATTTTAACTCAGCCATTTTTTTTTGTTGCTCTGGATAATTGGATGACAGTCAGCACACTGTGTGTCATGAAAGCGAAGGCTGAAAATGATGCCTACATTTTCAGTCAGCACGTAGTGTGTCATGAAAGCGAAGGCTTTCTTTCAAAGGAATGTTGCTTTTCTGATCTTACAATTTCTCCAGTTTGTAAGATCTATTATTTGCTTAGAAGACCATGAACAATGGATTGTTGCAATGGCTAACCCAGTGGAAAGCAAAAGCTGTCAACCTCAACCCTTTCTAGAAAGCAACCGATTTTTTTATGAGTAGAAATTCTAGTTTCAGATAAGATGGTGGCACTATTTTTTTCAAGCACACTTTGCATACTGATACATGAAAGCAAAAACAGGAATACTTGGCATATTGAGAAATCCAAGCAAGAATAGAAGATTGGTGAAAGTCTGAGTTGCTGCCTTCCATTTGGACTGCATAGTGGTAGTGGAATATGGAAAAAGGAGTCATATAAAGCTACACTCGCATGCTTCACACCAGATTTTGTGTGTTCTAGATTCCTTCTAGCACATTGTCTACGTTTCTCAACAGAAGACCAGAATTCTAAACCATTCCCAAAAATAAAAAAACATGGTTGAAAACCTTCCATGATTTTCTAGCCCAAATTACCTGCATAGCTCTCTCCTGAGATGTAGAACTCTCTGTCCCTGTACTCTGGAAATCGCTCTAGCCAATTCACTAGGAAGCTATAAGCATCTTGGGCTACAAAGAGGAAAAGGATTACACACAACCCCATTTTTTAATCAGTAACCACATAATGACCGGAAGTGAACAGCAAAGCAAAGTTCAATCTTATGATCAATATAACGATGTTTCATGATCAGTTTACCAACAAAGTCATCATTGAGTTTGTCAAGGTCAGAGGATGTGTTGGTGTAGGAGAAGCCAACTCCAACAGGAGACTCCAAGAACAGCAGATTAGCCTCTGGCAAGCACAAGAACAGATTTTGAAACAAATGCAACTAGCCTTGAGCATGAAAAGGAAAAAAAAGTCAGGAAGCAGAGCACCTTTGTTCCAGGCATACTCGTTGAACTCCAGCGCTGCTCCTCGTCTGACAACTCTGAGAGGCCCTAGCTCAGATGCAGCTCCATAGCCAATTGAGGAGCAACCAGGTCCTAATTAAACCGGTAATCACAAGTTAAACCTTCTAGAAATTAAAACACAAATGCGCAGAAAAGTAGCAAGAACTGAAGTTCTAAAATGGGTCAAAAAGGCAATTCAGAAAAATTATCGTCAATGCATAGAAATGATCACAAATACCAAGAACAAACTATAGAAAAAGCAAGAACAGATGTACTAGTAAGTAGTAATCACTAATTCACTATGACAGGTCACTAATTAGCTGCTCAACAACTAAAGAAGCAGAATAAATTGTAGGATCAGTACACTAAAGAATCGAGTGAAGTTCACTAATTTCCAATGGAAACTAATAATCCTTTGAAACTTTGTAACTGCAGCTAAAGGTACGGTAGAGCAGAAGCGACCTCCATTGAGCCAGAGGAGGAGCGGCTTCTCCTCCGGCGTGGCCTGCGCCTCGAAGAACCAGTAGAAGAGCGCCCTCCCGTTGCGCTCGTTCACCGTGACGTAGCCGGAGAACTGCGACACGCTCGGGCTCTCCGGCTGCCCGGGGAGGCGCACCACCCCTGTCGGCGTCCCGCTGGTCGCTCTCGCTGGCCAGCGGCGACTGCGAGGAGGAGGAAGACAAGGTGGGCAGCAGCAGCAAGGCGAGAGTGGAGACGAGGCAGAGGAAGAGACGTGCTGCTGCCATTTCCATCGCATCGGTGGGAGATGCTCCGGGCGCCTGACACTGGAAATGATTGGCTACTCACATAGGGCTGAAATGTGTTCCTTTTCAGCCGAAATATGTTGTGATGGATTAATAATTTTTGGCTGAAATGTAAAAGATGGATTGACTCGTGTCAGTGTATACGATATGCACTTATTCATGTTCGTAAATGAGATAATCCGCATTCGTCGTACTGTCGAAAATTGCAGGACTTCCCTTTAATGAACAAAACTCTTTGCTGAAACTGAGAGCAAAGACAAGCATTTCGATCGATCCAAAATCCGTTTGTAATTTCCCTTTCTTTTTTCTCTCTCTCTCTTGTGCCTTATTTTGAAAGACTAAACCATATGTATTTTGTTTACTACATGCGGTCAGTTTGGATGAGTTAGGCTAGTTACTAGTTATGCTAAAAATTAGTTTAAATTAGCTGAGGTTGGCTAACTGGTTGGCTAATAACTAGTTGATTACTTGGCTAAAAGCTTTAGCTATCTATCTACTCCCTTCGTTGCAAATTATAAATCACTTAGACTTTTGTTATATAAATTTTGCTATGTATCTAAACATATGTTACATCTAAATACATCTCAAAATTAATATACTTAAAAAAATCAAAACTTGAATTGCTGAGAGGCCCAAACCACTATCCCATTCAGAACTTTTAAGGCCCATACTTAGCCGGCCATCATTGAGAACTTTTAAGCCCATATCATACTCTCCTGTCTCGATTGAAGGCATCAAAACCTTGAACATTTTTTTTTTTTTTGACAAGAAAAACCTTGAACATTAATTTGGCTACACCATACTTAGCCTTTGTTTCCAACTAGACACATGAGCAAGACAGCAAGGGACACAAATCAATCGGGGATATGATTGAAAAAAAAAGGAGAAATAACAAATTTACTCATCCTAAAACCAAGAGAAACTCATGGCGACCCGCTGCACTGCAGAAATTGTATCTCGTTTTTGAATAATATCTCGTTTTGAATAATACTCCAAACAAATGATGTCTCTGTAAAAAAGTACGTAGAAGTAAGAAGATAGCGGTAATCACAGCTGAAGATGGTAGGCTAGTGACAGATCATTCAGAGAAGGCAGCTCTATTACGGAATGAATTTAAGAATAGAATGGGTGTTTCAGTTAATACTCAGATGTCTTTTCAAATGGATAAATCAATTGCTGACACAACATAACCTTGAAGCTATAGCAGAACCTTTCAATTACAAATGAAGAAATGGATAAGATTGCTAAAGAATTGCCAGTTGACAAGAAACGGTATGGGTTCATACATGTGATGGATTCAATGGATATTTCATTAAAAGAGTTTGGAACCCTCATAAAGTTTGATTTCTACAGGATGTGCAATGAATTCTATGACAATGCCCAATATTTTTTACAAAGCATCAATTATTCCTATATTACTTTGGTACCAAAAGAAAACAAATCCAGAGAAGGTAACAGATTTCAACAAAGGGTAGACCAATCATTACTCTTCTAAACTCGAAAGAATAATATGAAGTTTTGTGACAAAGTGAATCCTGCTAACAAATAGACTACAAAAAATAATGCCCTTCAAGTTATACATAGAAATGGGGAAAAGAAGTATGGGTCTTCATACATGGAAGAACTATACAAGATTGTATAAGTGAACCTTAGTTTCTTTTTAATTCGGATTAGGTTGGGAGCAAACATTTGAATATCCGCATCAATGTCATACTTCCAAGAAAGATGAGCCCAGGTGCTCTACCAGGGCCCAACACTTTTTGTCTTTGTCCTAAGACCTCGACATATGTATGCACTTAAAGCACTTGCATATATCAACCTTCGGTGTCATGGTTGAGGCTGCGCCAAACCGCCAGCCAACCTACGTCTAATCCGGGATGACAAGGTACCATTACAACATTACAATCTTTGTTAGCAAAAGCCATAAGCATGGCTCCGAAAATGAAACGGTTATCAAGGAATTGAACAAAATGTGAGTAGTTGCATTTAGGACTCAAGCTTAAGTAATTTGCAATAAAGCTAGGTAGAACTAGGCGGATCATGTAGCAAGGACTTTAATCTTTCAACAATCAAAAACGGACGGTCGGGACGACCAACGTTACATGGAGTACTCAACAAGACTTAGTCAGACAAGGACATCTCTTTCTTTTAACATATTCAATAAAATATTTTGATCAAGGAAGGTTTTAGCAAGAATCAAGGACTAAACTTTTTGAAAAAACTTACTAAAGGAGTTTATTTGAAATTTTTAATTCAAGGAAAGTAGCTCATATACTCTAGGTACTTAATATTCTAGAGCAAACATATTTTCAAGCTTTTAAATGCATAAAGGGTTTAAACTTTCTTTTGTCAAAAGTTATATTCCATCATTTATCAACAAGGTCTCCTTTCATCAACACGATTCAACAATCCATTTAAACTCTCCGTTTGCTGGGATTAATAACATATTTTCAAACATCCCAAACAAATAATAAACCTTCTTCATGGATGTGGTTGTTGAATTTTTCCCCAATTGACCATTTGATTAGTTTATGATCCAGGAAATTGACAAAACAATTCAAAAGAATCTCTCCACTTTTTATCTGGCATTTATGGCTCCATATTTGACACCAAGTATAAAATAATAAGAAATAAACTTTGTTAAAATAATCCCAAACCGTGCCTTTGCTAGATCAAAGCATAAAACAGCACCAAATCAATTTTCATATTTTTGAATAAAAATTTTATTTTCTAAAAATCCAAAAGCTTCTATTAAAATTTGTATTTTTAAAACCTTTTCTTCAAACAACACTCAAAATGAAAGTTTAGGAGAATTTTTCGCGTGGTCAGATCTCGGTTCATCACAAAAAGTTTCTTTTCCGGAAAAAGGTACCCATCTCCCCAAATAAAATACGGCCATGAAAATGTTTAAAGGAAGCCATAAACATTATAATAAAGAAGCGGGTTAGTTCAAGGATGGTATTGAAATAGGAACGGCATGAGCAGGCCGCGAAGCCCAATTCCGCCAACTCTTTGACTTAATGCAATGAGGGATGGCATAAACAAAGTGAGCGAAGAAACTAAAATTGCATAGGAAAACACTATTAATGAGTTAAGAAATTTACTGCGGAAGCTGGAAAAGCTTCTAAATTCCTATCTTCTTGGTTCTTCTGGGAATACCTCTCGTGGGTCTTCTCAAAGCTCGGCAAAGCCCACAATCCATCTCAAACGTTTTAAATTAATCATGCTCAACATGATGCTGGATGAAACGGATACGTTGCTGAATGCATGAGTTCGGCTCGCCTTTCAAGCGGCTCCCAAAATAATAAACGGCGAAACTCGAGGCGGGAGGAGAAGCTGCAATATGCGATTAGTTGGAGTTGAGATGGACTTACTAAAGGAGTTCAAAAGGAAGAAATTTGCGGGTATGACAAATTCACAAAACATGGCAAAAGTCACACAAACCAAATCTTTATACAGGTCTGTAAGTAACAATTAAGAGGGATGGCGTGCATAATTAATAAAAAATAAACTTTGTTAAAATACCAAACTTTAATTAAAGCACTATATGCATAAGGGAGGACCAAATCAATTTTCAATGATTTTTTTTGAATTGGCCATAAACATCATGGAAGATGCAAAATTTTCAATTAAAATCAGTATTTTTAAAATATGAAACAATGCCAAAATCTTTCAAATTTTTCATGGATCTTCGTGTCTCCAATCACAGGAAGGCGATACAAAAAAATGGCAAAAAGATGTGGTGAAGAAGAAGGGGGTACGTTAGGCAATTCAGCAAAAATCAGACACTATCAGTTCATCTATCTTGATAAAACATATAATGAAAATGAGACTTGGGCTCAAAATTTGGGCACATTTCATAAAAAGTCTTTGATTGGAAACTTTGAAATAGGACTTTCATCTCCCAATCCCAAACACTATAAATAAGGAAATTTACATTGGGAATCTTGGAAAGCTTCTATTTAAATGTTGGTCAATCCTTCTATCTTCTTCGTTCTTCTTCTCAGGAAAAAAGGAAACAAAGGGCTCGGCCGGAACATGCATGCCGGGCAAGGTGATACGGTCAACATTTTAATTATTGGCCCGCTACAAAATTGTAATAAAAGTCGGATTTTGGCCGGCAGGAACGGACGGCGACGATCAGGAAAGAAGATGAGGCGATTTTGCTTGATAAAGCATCTTCATAAATTCGGGGCTATCCAAGGTAAATGCCGTCCCATGGGTGCAGGTTAGGGATGAGAGGGATGCATTAGGACCACTTTTATTTGCAGAGGAATAAAATCTCTTGCAAAGCATTCTCCTAGAGGATCAACAAGGTCTCTTTGGAAGGATACGGCGCTTTCTCAATTTGGCTGGGTCGCCAATTTTAAGGACAGGGGGCTCATTGTTCCAAGCACGGTGAGTGGTGATACTGGCATGGGATTGAAGCAACAGGTGTTGGGAAGACCTGCGGTTCTCAATTAGTGTACCAGTTCATCCCTCCTCTTCTCAAAAACAAAACATCCTACACTACATTCATATGCCCAAACAAATCTAGGCATTTCATAAAAAAACTTATCTTTAAAGCTGATGAAATGAGGTCAAGAAGGAAGTTTGCAAAGCAAGCTCCAACCTAAAAACATTCCAAACCTACTCATCTTATCCATACCCACATAATTAGGCAATCCATGTCTACTATCAGCACAAACAATTTTTTAAATGAATTTATTCATAAGAGGATTTTCAAAAAGTGCAATCTGCATGACTTAACATTTTAATTATCTTTACAAGGGGATCTTGGTACAATGAACAAGATAATAAAGCATATAAATTCCGATATATCATAAACATTTGGAAGCAAAACTGGACTTTCTTCTCCTAGGGGATCATCTCTTCTTAAAAGAAGAATAGCTCATTGTAGGGGGTGATGGCAAGGATCCATTATCTCACATCGGTAGATCTTGCAAAGCCCTTCTTAATAAATATCAACAACACCATCCCCAAGCAAAGATATGGATCTTTTCAAATGGATATGGAAATCCTTTTAATGTATTTATTCTTTATGCCGGATTGAAAAATAAAACGGATATGGTTCCCATTTGCTTGGAAGGTGCTACTAGTTCAAGGATTAACTACAAAGATATTGAGAATAAGGCCCTTTGTTGAGAAGAAGTTAACAACATCTAAAGTTCTAGAGGAAGGCTACAGATTTTGTGTACTTTGCCATGGAAATGATTGAGGGAGAAAAACTA
The DNA here is from genome assembly GCA_015847255.1 of Hyparrhenia diplandra. Classification (NCBI taxonomy): domain Eukaryota; kingdom Viridiplantae; phylum Streptophyta; class Magnoliopsida; order Poales; family Poaceae; genus Hyparrhenia; species Hyparrhenia diplandra. The sequence goes on from JADLZK010001472.1 coordinate 115,222, forward strand.
TGATGCAGGTTTATTCTTTGAATGCCCATCAGGTATGATTTATAAGCAGATGGTTCTCAATCAAGAGTTGTCCAGATTAATTTGGGATATACGAATAAAGTGCCTCACCTTTTTCTGTTAATCAAATGTTAATAGATCAGAGACAAGATTTTGCAGGCCCTTTCTTTATGGACCTTTCTTTATGTTGGCATGTCGTGGTGCTTTTTTGGAAGGAGAGAAATAATTATATTTTTCAATCAAAAAGCCACCTTCAATGGCGAACTGGAAAGTGTATGCCAAAAATTTTGCTAAAGGAGGAATGTTAAACAAAGTTCATCTCCTCCAGAGTCCCTAGTCATTTTCACTCTTTATGTCAAATGTTAATAGATCCCGAGACAAATTGGGTGCATTCTTTTTGTAAATATTTTTTTCAATACGGAAGTTAAAGGAGGAGTTAAAAAACTTCCTCCCCTTCTCCTCCTACAGTAGGTGAGTTCTTCTTTTTCCTTTTCCTTAAGTAGAGTGGCTAATTTTCCCTTTTGTTGCGCTCTACTTTCTCATTTGTTTTGTTATTAATTTAAGCACTGGGGAGCTTTGCTCCACAGTTTTCCTAAAAAAAAAAGAAGATAGCGGTAATGGAGGTTGGCCTTTACTCCTTATTACTAGCATGAGTGCATATTGAAGTAGTATTATCGTAAACATATGTGTAAGTTATGTGTAACAATATGAAATCCAAAAAACTTGCTTATTTGTATTTTCGACAAACATTTTGTATTTAAAAAATGGTGTATGCCACGAGTTGAAGCCGGCAATGCCATCCTGGACCACAGATGGCATATCCGCCCATGAGCCAGGATTGGGCTGCCTTGGGCCATGGCCATTTCATATACTGGGTAGATTTGGGCCTAAAAAGTAAAACAAACAGCATAACACAATGCATAAGCTTGGCCACAGCTGTTCTGTTGAGCGATAAGCTGATTGAATTATTTTGATAGTATTCAAGCTGAAACCAGCAGAAAAAGAACATGACGATGAGAGGGGAAAAAAGGTGAAACACAGTTGTGAAACACAGTTGCAGCACCGCACAAATCTTAAAAGTGGTCGAACCATTAAAAAGCCAGTGAAAAAACTAATCATGAAAAATAGTCGGCTATTATTTATATGCAAATCTGAAATAGTTGTGGACTTCTCAAATGGCAGTCACAAACCGACCATGAAAATGACATGTTTGCGGACTTCTGAATTCTGAGGATCAACCGCAAAAAAAAAACTTCGCTGACGATCGACCTCATTATTTTTTTCACTTTTCATCGGTGAGGTGCACGAAATCCCCACGTGATTTCGGGCAACCGTTTCTCCGTCGCCTTCCTCAACTCCGGTGGCTCCTCCACCCTATCCCCCCTCAGGCGGCGTCTCCTCCTCCCCTACGGGGGGGGGAAGATGGTGGCGCCCTGGCGCAAGGGTTCGCGGGCTCCGTAGGCCCGGCCCAAGCTTCGCTGGAGCTCTGGGGCGAACCGTAAGCGCTTCGCCGGCGGGGTGGTGGGCGTTGGCGGGCGCGGAAAGCCGGCGGCGGAGAGGAAGAAGATGAGCAGTACCGACGGAGGAGGAACATGAACATTGTCGGGCTAATATGGAGCGTTCGTTTCGGATTGTGAATTTGAGATTCGTCGCTCGAAATCCCACCTTTTTTTCGGGCGTACCAAATATAGCAACTCTATTATTTTTCTCGTGATTGGGTCTTTTACTTTTTTTTATTAAAAAAGAAAGGCGAAAGAAAGACAGAACACATATAGAACCATATAGAAAGGACTCACAAGTAATTTTTATGATTACTGACTAAAAAGAAGAACTCTGACAATCGACCACATTATTATGTTGTTATAGGTGGACATGCACACGTAGGTTGCATTGTCATCCAACGTGTTTGCGGCCTAATGCATGCATGCAACGGGAATCATCATCTAATCTTTTTCGCCTAATTAGACGGCGCTGCGCTGACGTCGCTCAGGTTCTTCCTGTCAGTGCCTCAGTAACTCTTCTATTCGCTTTCTAAACGGGAAACTTTTTTTTAATGAAAAAAAAAAAAGGCATCTTCGTCTACGTAGTATAAATTATATAAATGTATGTATCTGGTGGCCCATGTTCCAAAAGGTGACGAGGCAGTTGGTACACCTCGTATGCATGTTATGTGTTTTGTTTTCTATAAAAGCAAACTATCAACGCAAAGTCCGGTATATGATGCGTCCTCGTGAAATTTCTCTCTCTGTGTGTGTGGTCTCCAGTCACAGAATGTATTATTTCGACAAGAAAAAGATACAAGATAAACAAAATACATCACGTACAATTAGGCAAATAAATAACACCGACCTTTTCACTCATCAAATCATGTTTGTTGCCTTTTTTTTTATTGGCATCTACACACATCAGCACTTTAAGCAAAAAAGTGTTAAACTTAGATTTGTTAATCAACTAATGGAATGTTGCTTTCATGTCTTAATTATGTTTTGGTGTCAAAAGAGGAATAATGGGTTTAAGAGAGACTCCATACGTATGTACCACAATACTCCCTCTGTCCCAAATACTTGTCGTACTCACTTCCTAAGAAATAACTTTAATTAAATATATATCAAATATATATCAAATATATATATATATATATATGTTACATAATTAGTATCATTGAAAAATATTTGAATCTAGTTCTTAACAAATTTATTTGGAGATGCAAATATTGTGCGTATTTTCTACTAATCAAGTCAAACTTGTGAATATGAACACCCAAAGCGACACTTAATTTTGGGACGGAGGGGAGTATATATGTTTGTAAGAAAACAACATTTCCACATATACTGAGCCTAAAATTATGTGAATTTGTCGTGTTATTAAGATAACTTATCAAAGTTGTTTCATCGTCACAGCAAGTTAGCATTGTGCCTTTACTAATTTATATCACCCAACTACTTAGCCATCAGTGTTCTTCAAATAAAACCATGTTGGTATTCTCCAAAATCAGCCTACAACAACAATGGATGGATGTAGAAGTGCCACGTTTAGCGATCATGTGTCACTTAGATAAACACTAAACTTAGTAACTTTAAGTGCACAAGTCATAGGCTATAGTAGCTATATATGTACCTAGCTATCTCTCTAACTTGTAGTGTGTACCCAATTATCCACGAACGGTAGTTGATTAGATGCATAGATATGTTGCCGTGGCGACCAAAAAACCAAGACCACAGGTACACTAAGAAAAGGCTATGTGTATGCCGCCTAGGTTTTTTATTTTACCTTGCTTGTATTTGACATAGTTACTATTTACAAAGATTAGAAGCTAGGATATATATACTCTCCCTTCATCCCAAAAGATATGATTAAGATATATTTTTATGAAAAACAGTACCAACATATTTATGTCCCTTCATCCCAAACAACTACGAAAATATACTTTAGAAACAGTACCAACATATTTACGTCTCTATTCTAGTATCATGAATTTAAAATTATTTTATGTCATCTCAAAAGTGAAAATTACATTCCTTTTTAGGGACAGAGGAAGTAGCAAGCAACATGGTAGGGGGTAAGAGCGGTCAGTCACTACAACTTTTTGTAAAGGCATTCGGACAAAGAGACAAAAAAGAGGGGCTAAACTATGGTAGCATTGCACAAATCTTTCTGTCTGGTAAAAGTCGGTGCCCTCGACCTTAATCAAATTAAACATAGCTAGCTTTCGCTACATGCGTACGTGTGCAAGTGAAATTTAAAATTAAAACTAAAAGCATCGCCTGGCCCCTGCCGCGAGCCGGGCCGGGATCGATATATGTTCTTATCATCTGATGACATTTGTTCCAAGAATCTAAGGCATAAATTATGTGTCCTGCCGGTAGTACCTTCCAAACTACCACTTGACCTTACGTGCGTGCCCTAGCTTTATCAAAACTAGCAAACACTACCAGTTAATCAGTGGAAAGGATTCAATCATGCACTGCGCCGAACGGAACTGGGTCCTGTCTGCCAATAATAATGATAGGTACGTACTACTCTCTGTTATGAATTCAACTGAATTTCGTTTGACTATACTACTGTACTTGTAGTTTTATAAAGATCAGGTGAGAAAGTGATGAATCAAAGTTTTTATATTGACAGAGTATCGTTCAGTAGTCGCGTTTCAGTATTATTTAGGCCTTCTACAATGTATGGCAAGTAGTGCTAAAGTTAAGAGAGAGTATTCAAGAGTTACTCTACACTTGCGGACCACCGATGCCAAGGCTAGCAAAATGGAGAGCGGCCTTGATTGTTGCGTCGGTGTTATCTTTTGTGCCATCTATTAAACAAGTATTTCTTTTTTACTGTGCTCCCAACTTTGCACGCATCTTTGGCGAAACTCACAAACTCTTGATTTGACTGCGATGCACTGTACTGCCAGTGATGCTTGCATGCCAGTGATGTTTACGCTATAGGATTTGCTGAGTGATGCCAAATACTGTAGGTAGGGCCTGCTTTTTTTCTTTCACCACTGTGGAGGGCCTTAGTATACGGGTATATATTGACTGATACAAAAACACATTCAAGAGGATAATAAGTACAGGTAGTTTAATTTTATACTGTTATGATATATGGTTAGCATTGCATCTGTCATATACTATATCATCATCCATCCATCCGTTTGAGAGGATAAGTACAGGTAGTTTAATTTAATACACTGTTATGATGATTTAATTAAGCAAAAGCTATGTGAAAACTATACACCAATAATTAATGATGCATGCAAGAACACGTAGGTATACAATCATACACTGTGAAGCATGCATGCATGCATTATTGATGGTTCATGCATGGAGGAGCATTGCACCTGAACAATGTCTCGGCGCCGGCCCCCAATTATATATCTAATTGAGTTTGTTTTGTTAGTTAGCTATGCATTAGGAAGTAACTGATCGATGATGGAGGATGATAGATTAATGTGGCTAGTAGTGATGTGCCTGTTGCATTAGACTAAGATTGATCATGCTAAAGACTGTTTGGGAATCTGTTGGTGCATGTGTGCTTCTCTATATATCTATATAAAACAGACTATAACAAGTAGGGTTAGATGCAGTGTTTAGCTCTCTACAATCAAAAGGTAGATGCTTTTTGCTTGTGCCCAGTGTCTGCTCTAATTTTAATTTCTATGATTCCAGGAAATGTATGCATCTGCTTTTCATTAATTTTCTCAGGTTGATGCTCCATCGGTTAAGGCCGACCTCTCGAGAGGCAGTTAAGTTGGCACCATATGTGAATCGAATCTTACACAAAGCATGTTTATGTATATATGTGATGATCTCATTTTGTCGCAACTATACACGCATATGCAGCAATGTCAGAGCATCCTTTAGGGCCCTATTTGGATGCGCTTAGGGTCTCCAAAATACATAAATAATAATTAATTAAGTTGGATAAAGTGTGTCTAAACACAAGGCCTCATGTAAATCTCACCTGAATTATGAGTTATGGTAATCAGAGGTTGTGACCCCTCTCTCTAGCCACATGTACAATCAATCATGTTTTGGATCAAAATTTGATTATATACTCTAATTGTTATAATCACAGGGTATCGAACAGGGCCTAAACACATCTCACATTGATTCATCTGCATCATCTGTAGATCGATTTATTACATCATAGAAAAGAGGGGCTCATAGAGATTTTCCATCATTCAGTATGTAGCCAGAGAAAGGGGTCACAGATCAGTTCAACAAACTGACCTAACGGGCGGCTGGGGTGTCACTTCCACGCTGGGGACGCACACAAGAATGTTTCAGATATCAACCGGGACTAAGTCTATCTCTAGTCTGGGCCAAATGGCCAGAACCACCTATACCAAAATTGTGTTCTCTACTAGTGCCTACTCCTCTTGCGCTAGATCCATTGGTCTTCACTTGTGTTTGTAAGGGTGGAAGGGCTTGTTGTCTAGGATCCTGAACCTATTCTTGAGTGCATCAAAGACCCTTTCAATTGTGACCCTAGAGAAGAGTACAACAGGTTGAACAACTCTCTTGCATTGGTTGGTTTGTTCCTCGGGCCATACTCGACAAGTACCTTACCCCAGTAGGAAGAAGGAAACCGAGACAACCATACCCTAGCATCTACAAGATAGAATTTACCTCTGGGGATATAAAAATAAAACCTAAGGCCTCTAAATTGGATTAGGACAGTGTACAAATGCATTGGAAATGTTGGTTATTTACCTTCGGGTACAACAAAACCATCATTTCTCTCAATTACATCGGCAAGTATGGGCCGGGGGAGACAGAGCGGATCCGCGGTAGGGAATGAGAGGAAGCCCGCCGGTGACGGACCTCGGGCTCGCCGCACACACCAACCTGAACCCTAGCTATTGTCTCATGCGAGTGCGGCAATGGAGCGAACGGGGGGAGAAGGGAGGGGCGGGGCCAGTTGGCCTTATTGGCCATAGATTTTCGGCAGAGGAATAGCGGGAGGAAGTTTCCAGCTGTGCGCAAGCCCGCGAGCCACCCGTCATCGACTAAAAATCGCCCGCCCTACGCCACGCATAAGCGAGCTCCCCCAACTATAAAGGAAAATCGTGTATGAGTGGAGCCGGCCGGGGGTTGTTTTGGCTCTCGTAGGCTGGGCCGAGGGAGGAGAAAATGAAGGCAAACACCTAACTGGGCTCCGAGGGGCACTAATCGAGCCCACAGGCCACCCTTCCAAACACGCCCCTACTATCCTAAGGAGTGTGAGAGAAAGATATGACGAAAGAGGAAGAGTGCAAGTGGATGTGAAAACTTGAACTTTAGCGCACTAAAACAAAGTTTGGAGTCCTGGAACCGGGAATCACTGCTGGTTGGAAATACAATCCAGTGGTAATGCCCATCAAGAGTGCACGTTATATTACCAACTAGCAATGTTTGTAAATCATCGGTTGGTTTTTAAAATCAACATTGATAGGCTTTTCACTTAGGAACCAGCAGTGATACATATCTGTCATTGTCAATATTAAATTGCCCACAATTATGAACCGGCAGTGATTGTCTGTCCTAGAGTAGTAGGTGTACGGTTTATTATACCAATGCAACTAGCTAGGTTATTTTTTGGATCCATTGGGCTAATAGATACTTAGCACCTAAAAATTAGGTGCTAAAATCTGTGTTAACTACTAGCAAAATTAGCAAGATAAATGTTGCTAACCAGTGTTAAGAGTTAGCATTCTAATTTGAGCATGATCCAAACAGGGCCTAGTACGAATATCATAATAATAATAAGTAATACTCCATACTTAATACTTAATTGTTTTATGTGTACATCATCTATCAACTTTGATATTATGAATTGACGACTGTTTTTTTTTTTTTTTTTGAAATGACTGTTGGCTATGGACAAAATAAAAGAACACAGAATTCTAGTCAAGGGATGATCTGTTGGTGTCATAGGTTGCTCTATCATTCTATTGTGGATTTGACCCCAAGGGCCGGTGAGCGGTGATGACTGCTATCCGAACGACAGGGGATATTAGACATTGACAGTGGAGAATCATATATAGTTGGATATTTTAATTTTAAAATGGTCATCTAATAAGAGTGGAGGAATAGATTGTAAAGTGTGACATTCATCGAAAATGATTTAGAGTCAAGCCTTATTAATGTGTAATATATTGATGAAATCTGGTTCATAGCTTCTCTCAATCCGTCCTATTGATTATTGATGAGCAAGTTTTTTTGCCTTTGTACTTTACTTGTTCTAACTTGTTTTGCTGTCGTGTATTTTCCTAAAGCTAAGTTCCTGGGGAGTAGAGCGTGTTCAACTTACTCTCTTTATTCTAAATTATATACAAGACATCTTGGTCTTTCTAGATACATATATTTTATTATCTATCTAGGTATACACCCTGTGTCTAGATAACGTAGTAATATCAATGGATCACAAAGAGTCAAATTGTCTTAAAATTTGGAATAGAGGGGATATATATGATTTTAAGGACAGGGAGGGAAAAATCCCCTATTGGAGAATTAAAAAAAAACACAAACTAAGAAAAATGTACAATCTACAAGAAAGAATCCGAGAGAGGTAAAAGAGGGGACACTATCCTCATGAATATAGATGGCCATTGGCCATCGTCACGTCGGCCATGGTTGTGCTTTCGTGATCGGCCCTCCCGGCCCTGCACGGCTTGTGGGTCGTCGGCCCGTGCCAAGAGCATGCATGACGTGGAGAAGTTGTGAGTGTCGTAGATGTAAAGCCAAGAGTCAGGACAGTTTAAGTTGTCATGTAAAGCAACCGATTGGAGAAGTTGTGAGTAATCTAGCTTCCTCCAAATGAGATGGAAAATGGTAGGTGAATGTTTCATTCAATGAGCAAGCTCTATCCACTATGATGACCTTGTTTTTGGCAAAAGACAATAGTTCAAAGAAATGCGGTCTGGGACTCTATTTCTCACATAACAT
>JADLZK010001473.1:0-36275 GCA_015847255.1 Hyparrhenia diplandra
GTCTAACAGTATGTGTCATGTTTGTTGGAAATCTCTCCCTAATTATGGGAATCGCTCTCTCACTCCGTAAGTGTTTCTCACAAACACTCACATACTCTCATGGATGAACTCACAAGAACCAACAAAATAGAGACACATTTTGTTGACGCAAGCCACACAACTCCCGTCCCTTTTCCATTAATTTATAGACTCGACAACTATGTACATGCAAGGATAACAACCGGCCAATTCACTTAGCCATAACTCACACCATGCAAAGCTTAAGGAACGACCTCTTCACTAGCCACAAATGGCTCGCAGCACATCTCGTGCATGCATCCATCCTCACCTGACCAATTCAGGTCATCTCTCTACTCCTTCCATGCATCAGTTCACTCGGCCATGTTGACCTTTCCATTGCCTCCTCACCTGACCAATTCAGGTCATTCCTCTACTCCTTCCATGCATCAATTCACTCACCTAACCAATTCAGTCCATGCATCAATTCACTCGGCCATGTTGACCTTTCCATTGCCTGTATTTAGTAGTACCCCTTCACTCGAAGAACACCCGCATCACACGGCTCACCAACATTAGCTGAACGGCCACACACCCGCATCACAAGGCACGCCGACATTAGCCGAACGCCCACATCACATGGCACGCCGACATTATCCATGGACCATCTTACACTTATTTTCTACATGCAATTAACTATGTAAACATGCAATAGTCTAATGCCAAGATTACACTAACAATCACCCCCCTAATCTTGGCACCACCATTCACATGCAATGCTCTAATGACAAGATTAAACACTAACAATGTTTACCTGTTATTTAACTTGAATCCAAATTTTGGTTAGTATCTCTTGTGAGCCACACTACGAAATCGGTTGGCTAAGGCCTTGTTTGGTAGAGCTTGCAGAGTTGATTCTTTGTTGAACTCTTCATAAGCTTTGTCAAACAGTTTTTAGAGAGAAAGTGATTGATTCCGTGAAATGATTTTTTTTCTGAAATGAACTAAGAGGCTTAGAGTAGAAAAAAGAAGCTTCTCATGACCCTATGAAGTGATTCTCCGTCACGATTTGAGAGTTTATGCTAAAGAAGCGAAGAGAATAACTTTCACCCACAGAATCAAAGGGAATCAGCTTCCATAGAGAATCAAAAATCAAATGAAGTCCAAACAATGTTAGATCCACTAATGGAAAAGACACTACTACATGATTTCTTTTACGTGACAGTTTTTTTTTCATTTACAGTGACGGTTTTTGTAATCGCCAATAGAAGGCCACGGTGGTAGTTTTCAGATCTGAAAAAACCGTCACGATTAATAAAAAAAAAAGAGCCCAGATCCAGCGCTAAACGAGACTAGATATGGGCCTGCCACCGCTATAGTTTGGAGCAGCGCTGAAGGAGCACGCCGCTGGCCGGATCCACCTCGACTCCACTAGATCCGACACCAAAGGGCGGTCCCGCCATGTATCCGGCCTCGCCGGCCCTGGATCTGCCGCTAGGGAGCCCGACCACTGTGGATCCGCCGCCAAGGAGCCTGTCCCCGTGGATCTGCCATCGTAGAATGTCATACATCGAGAGAGAGATAGCTTGGCCACGCTCCGTCGTGAGCCCGTGGCGTCGCCGCTAGGCCGCACACCACCGAGCCCCGCGCCGCCACGGCACTCGGTGAGGAAGGGAGGAGGCGTGGCCGGTGAGGGAGGGAGAGAGTGGAGGGAGTGGAGAGAGGGAGAGAGAGAAGAGGAGGCCAACAGGTGAGGTGAGGGAGTTAGTGTTTGGAAAAGTTAGGGTTTGGTGGCTGTAACCAGTTCATGGGCTGAGTTAGGCTTTTCCAAATCAGAGTGCGCTAGAGCATTTTAACTATGGTGGGTCAGTTATAAAAATCGCCTCGATTAATAGAGCTATTTTACATGGAGGGCTTTGTTTTTATAAAAACCACCATAGTTAATCAATTTACCTTGGCGGTTTTACAACCGCCATAGTTAATTAAAAACGTTACAGATTGATCGAGACATTAACCGTGGCTCCACAGTTACCAAAATGAAAATGGCTTGCTATGGTTAATAAAATGAAAACGCCGTGTAAAATTTTTTTTTTTTTGTGAAAAGAACAAAATAAAGCAAGCACACTTGTCAAATAAATAAATAAATAAATAAATAAAATAAAGCAAGCACACATTAATGTTTTCTCTATGAACTTTGTATTGTCACATAGAATCTAGCCATGCCATCTTTTACCTAGCACTATGAAAAAAAATTATATGTCATTCGTGAGTAAACATGAGAACAAAAATTATAATTTCCTATTATATAATGTTAGATGGCAACGATACAAGCTGTAGTGCTGAAGATGTGCAAACCATTTGTTTTGTTGGGACGCACTATTTTTTTGTTTCGTGGCTATGGTTCTAGTTCGATCAAGCTCACTGAAACAGTCGTACTATGCTGCCTGCTCACAACAAAGTGACATATGCTAGCTATATAAGCTAGATGAAATTATTTCTTGTCTCCTAAAAAGTCCATATTATTGGATATGGCCTTTTATATTTTTCTCCCAAGTTGAAACCTTTGTTTCGATCACAATGATATGATTCACGTGACAATATCCTCTCACTAGTTACCAAAATTTACATATTACGGTAGGGATGAAAACTAAAAAATGATAGTTTCCGATTTTTTTCAAGTCGTTGAAGTTTTTTTTCCGATTTTGATGCCTAAACGGAAACGAAAGTGGTAACCGAAAAAAATGAAAATGATAATGGTAAAAATAAATGAAAAGAAAAGCGAAAAACAATTTAGCCCTCTTCCGATCGTTTCGAAGATTCCCGTATTTAAGCGGTAATTTTACCGTTAGTAATTACCGAATCAAAGGTACACACAACCAACATGTACATAAGGCAAATATTTTTTTTTAGAAACTAACTATATGGCAAGGATTGTACACATATAGGAACAACCTCTACTTAAGAAGGAACTCTAATAATTCATGTTTTTATCACTATGCTATGTCAAGTCAACTTAGAACTTGACCGTTTATTTGTGTCATTCAAGAACTGTGGTGACGTTGCGAGTTATATGGCTCTTCTCATTACCTACGACTTGGCGCGTTTATCATTTTGAGGATACCGTTATCATAGATTTCGACCGTTATCGCTGTATTTTCCGACCAACTATATCGTTTTTGAAATTCCCGAAATACCGGCGTCGTATTCCTTTTCGACAATACCGTATCGATTTCGTTTTCAAGAAAATAAAATGAAAAAATGATTTGGCCTCTTCTGATCGTTTCCGACCGTTTTCATTTCATCCCTATACTACAGTTCCCAGAAAATATCTTCTATATATATTGCTACATTTAGTTACTAAGAATATATATAGCAAGTACAGTAGCAAACGAGCAACGGTCCGGGAGTGTCCTTGAGCCACGGGCAACGTGATGTGGCTTTATTTGAGGAGTGGTGGCAAGTCCACGCATGCATTCGATGGATCCCGGTCGGCGTCAGGTCGGTGAAAAGAGGCCCCGAAATGACGTCAGCAGTGAGGCAAGCAGTCGAGCACGTATCACGAGTCATTCGATCCACTGGGTAGTTGATAGGATTGCTCTCTGATCCTCGTAAGTATGAAAACTTTTGCTTTGATCTTTGCCTCTCGCTCCTCGTTGGATCTCGTGTTAAGCTACATGTGTCACAGTCGTCGTCTCTATCTAGAGCTAGCACGTAGTGGTACTGTACAATGCACGTATACATACAAGAGCTTTTAATGGAAGTACGTACGTGTTGGTGCCATATATACCAACTAGGAGGCGTTGACTTGTTGTTCTAATACATACGCGCCAGTGGTGGAGCCAGTGAATTGAGCCAGTGGTGGAGCCGTGAAATGAAACTGGGTATTCTTCTTATTTCTATATCAAGAAAAAAAAAAATATAGGCTTAAAATATAGCCAACAACACTGAAAAAAAATCGAATTCATTGGCGGGAGTGACTAAATCGCGGACGACCGCGAGTTAAGTTTAACTCGTGGTCGATCCGACCGCCCGCAGAGATGTCTTTTGCATGCACTTCAGACACATATAGCTATCTTTCCTCTCAACTTCCTTTCTTTTTCTGTTTTCCTTTTTGCATGTGCGATGTCGCTTAGGTAGGTGGAAAAAGCAAAATATTTTTTAAAAATTGCTATAATTCCTAAATGGTGCATCCGTTTTTAATTCCGTCAAGCACCGGTGCGTTCTACGCGATGAGACGAACAAAACTAGATCCCACTCGACTATGTTTTGAAGATTTTATTTTATTTTATTTTTTCCTAATATCAAATTATATATATTAACTTATGAAATATAACCTAAGTTGCACATAAAAGTTATATGTATAACTTATAACTTTTACATGTAACACCTAACTTATATTGATTACAAAAGTTATGTCTAACTTATAACTTATAACTTTTACATGTAACATATAACTTATAATCGGTTACAAAAGTTACGTCTAACTTATAACTTATAACTTTTACATGTAGCACCTAACTTATATCGGTTATAAAAGTTACGTCTAACTTATAACTTATAACTTTTACATGTAGCATCTAACTTATATTGGTTACAAAAGTTACGTATAACTTATAATTTATAACTTTTACTTTTATAACTTATAATTTATAACTTTTATATGTAGCACCTAACTTATACTGGTTATAAAAGTTACGTATAACTTATAATTTATAACTTTTACATGTAGCACCTAACTTTATCTGGTTACAAAAGTTACGTATAACTTATAATTTATAACTTTTACAAAGATAACTTATAATTTATAACTTTTACAAAGATAACTTATAATTTTTAACTTTTACCTGTAGCACCTAACTTATACTGGTTATAAAAAGTTACATATAACTTATAATTTATAACTATATATGTAGCACCTAACTTATATCTTGGCGTATAACTTATAACTTATAAGTTTTACATGTAGCACCTAACTTATACGGTTATAAAAGTTACGTCTAACTTATAACTTATAACTTTTACATGTAGCATCTAACTTATACTGGCTACAAAAAAGTTACGTATAACTTATAATTTATAACTTTTACATGTAGCACCTAACTTATCTTTGGTTACAAAAAGTTACGTATAAAAGTTGCTTTTATTTGATCTCCCCACCCATTACTATCCCTATACCACTGTCCCTGAATGATTTATGTCTCGAAAAAAAAAAAAAAAAATCACGAAAAAAAACCATAACTTAAGGCGAAGAAAGAGAATGAAAAGAAAAGCGAAAAGGAAAGTTAATATACATAATTTGCTAGTAGAAAAAAAAAAAAAATAAAATCTTCAAACATATTCGAGTGGGATCTAGTTTTATTCGTTTCGTCACGTAGAGAACACAATGATGCGCATGCAGAATTAAAAACGGATGCACCATTTAGGAATTATACCAATTTAAAAAAATGTTTACTTTTTTTTCGCCTACATCAACGCCGACATCATCACACGCAGACTAAAAAAAGAGAAAAGAGCACATGCAAACTAAAAAAAAGATAAAAGAGAATGCAAATGAAAAAAAAGAATGCGGGAGGGAGAATGCATGCGCGTGGTCGGATCGACCGCATGAAGTTAAGTTAACTCGCGGTCGTCCGTAGAGAAAGAGAATTTGGTTCATTGGCTTGAAACCAATATTTGCTTTCTAATTTCTAGACTTCTAATTGAAAGGCCAATTTTTACCCTTTTTGGGGTTGATATACACGAAAATACTGCAAATTATAGTATTATACATTTATATATACAAGTATATACATATATACATAAAAGTGTACCAAAATAGTTGAGTATTGCTGGGAAAACTGGGGAATACCCCTAGATCCGCCCATGATTCGCGCCCTTTACCAATATGATTTGTACATACTCAGCTAGCTCTATGATTACTGACAACATACACTTAATTACCCGGCCTTATGAGAACCTGTGAAAACTAGATCAGTAGATTTTTGAGGTTGACAAATTTCAACACCACCACTTGGTTCGCTATGCATGTACGTACGTACGTTGTCCACCACGGAACGAATTCAACAATGTCATCGATCGACGCAAATTCTAGTATTTCTGTTGCTCACACTGACACATCATCATGATTTCTAATCGAATTAATCGATCACAGGGTTTGTTAATTAATTTACTAACGCACCACCCGGCCATGATTTGGCATTAGCCGCCATTATCCGCGCATCTCATCGTCATCATCACCAATAAGCAGCAGCACAGGTAGCAGGCCAGCGGCCCCGTGAGTCGTGACGATCGATCGCAACCGCAAGCAGCAGCTAGCAAATATAATAAATCATGCAAAAAAAAAAAAAAACTCGCGGAAGTATTTTTTTTTTTTTTTGTGGCCGTATTCGTGCATATGTATCTCGGAGATATATATGCCACGTATATAAAGGCCGTGGACCGTGGTGCCAAAGCATCTGCCCGTAGGTTCGGGGCTCTCTCCAAGTGGCGGCGAGGTTGAGGCGCCACGTTGGCAGGTGCGTGGCAGCATCGGGGATTCAGTGGTATCTTCACGTCCCAGGCCGTACGTGTGTGGTTGCACTTCTTCCCCACCTGTCTCCCCAATCCTCAACTTGTGAACATACATGTACCGTCAGGCCGCATAGCCGTCATCATACTCATACCGTAAACTGTCAACCGAAACTAAAGTTCGCATTTTAAAGTTCTTTTTGTGTAAGTATATTTTTGTATACACGATTGATGTAATAAGTTTTAAGGACAACCGACGGAAATACATTTTAAATAGTTTTTTTTTATTTATATTTCCATATAGCATATGGTCTTCACCATATAATTTCCTAACAACTATGGGTAATCATATATACTTATCTATATTGACATTATTCAATACTCCAACGCCAGTGTCTCAAATAATAGTTCATAATTTATTTTCTATATGAACTTGGACAAAAACAAATTTTACTTTAAAGTCTCCATAGAGAATGACAACTTTTTAGTTGACAAGTTTTTTTTTGAGCCCCAAACTTCAGCTTAAGATCATTGATTTTAAATTTTAAATTTTTTAACATTCTCAGATATTAACATAATCTTGTCACAAAGACAGGACCGGCCCGGCCCGGAGGGGGGTAGGGCGGCGCGGCCGAGGCTGCCGCCGCTGCCGCCACCTCCGTGAGTCGCCCACGTCATCGTCGTTCGGATTAGGATTAGGACTTTTCGTGTGCAGGAAATATTCCAATCTATAAGAAAATATCCTATTAGGAAAAGAATAAGAGTTTGCTTGTAAAAAGTATTCCGGAAATATAAGAAAATCTTTAGAGATTGCTTGAGATACATGTCCCATAGAAGGCTATATAAACAAGGATGATGTAATCTTTTAGGGACAAGCAAATAAAGAAAATATTCCCCGCTTTCGCTCTTCTTTGCCGCCACCCCCCTGCCCTAACCGCCAAGACGCCGCAGACGCCTCCCCCTCCCTCGGCGCGCCAAGCGCGCCCATGCCGTCGCCCCGCGCCACCCGCCGGGGCGCCGGCGGCCCTTGTCGCCGCTGCCCCCTCGAAGGCGGTTGTGACAAATCTAGACAAAAGTAGTAGCTCTCTCTAGTATCTCAAAGTCTGTAGTTACTAAGTTTTTTATTCTAAATCATTTATATTCCTTAATATTTGTTTATGCTTCAAATTTTAAAATTTAGAAATTTTAAACGACATTCGACATTGACATGATCTATACCAAAGTTATACTCCCTCCATCCCTAATTATTTGTTGTTTTCACTTCCCGAGAAACAACTTTGACTAAATATGTATAAACGGTTATTAATATGCAGTCAGTTTGGATTGTGTTTGGACATCTCCACCATGCATTGCTAAGGATTTAAGCATAGGGCGAGTTTAGGATAACTTTATAATTGGACTGTAGGTCAAAATAATGGAGAATCCCATGCAGATGTTCTTGATTGTTTCTAGATTGTCTAGGAATCGACCGGTCAATAAAATAGTCACAGTTCAACTAGCCAGTAGTGTTGTTGCTTTCTGTGGCCTCCCATGTGATTTCCCTAGCACGAGATATTTTCCACTAGTTGCCCCTCAGCTGTCTTCCGGCTTCCCCTGCCGCCACCCGCCATGCTGAGCTAACTAATTAAGCTACGTCGTCACCTCTCATCTGCTCCGTCGCCACCCCCCATGTTAAACACACTAACGATTTCCTATATATACCAGAGTTTTTGTTAGACCACAAATTGCAAAAATGTTATAATTCCATTACAGTCGAATTTTATATAAGCAGTCTCAAACAACACCCTAGTCTTTTGCCAGACTTCCAAGTAGAGCGTCTGATTCCACTGTAGGCTTGTTGTGGACCTTTGAGCTGCCAGCCGTCCCCCCGTGAGCCAAATGGCCATGTCGTACAGTAGTCATCATCAATATAATCCATCAACATATATATATGATTCCTGTTAGAAGGTGACACACTCCACTACACATGAATACATGACCAGCTAAGCGCACAGCCCACGGCAGCCATGGGCGCTTAGTGTTACATGGCAATTCGAACTAGGCGAGGTCGGCAAGTAAACGAGCTAACGAACAAGTGCCGTCAACTGATGATGTGCATGTCCTGGATATTATATATATATGAGTAGCAGTTTTGGATGAACAAAGGATCACGATTCGAATCCGTTCTTATGCAGATGGACTGATTGGCAGCTGCGGTTTGGCCCGGCATTATTTAATATTTAGGCAATAATCGAGTGTTTCGGGATGTTTACAGCTGATTTGGACTGCTTAATTTGGGTGGGATGGGAGGGAATATATATGATTACCGCGGGTTCTAGAGGGGGCGCAATCGAACTGCACTATCTACTGCAGTGACAGTGAATGAATGAAACCTTAAGTGATGGTAGTTTGTAAGCGCATGGAGTGCTGATGAAAGCTTATCTACCACGCACCTACATAGGTGTCATCTACAATGACGACCCATATATAGATTATGCAAAGTTAAATTTAGCGATTATTAGAGAAAAAAAAGAGTTCTCCAACAGATTATGTATGTGATTCTCCAAATTGAATAGCTCGCCATGCTTTTACTTCCCCTATCTAAACATAGATAGGCTGTGCCACTCGCCAATCGGCTTCCGCGCGTTAACGAAACTTCCCGTGCATAGGTGTGTTGAAATATTAGGCAATTTCCAAATTAAATCCATAAATAAATCATGACGAACTGAACATCTAGATGAAACATATGAAGCATACTAGCATAACACAAAAGCATATCACATATCATAGCATGATTCAACATAGCATAGCATGATTATAGCAACAATGTAAACATGTGTATCATACTAGCATGACTTAACATCATATAACAAAGCATAGCATGACATGATCCAATAGCATATAAGAAAGCATAATCATGGCAACAGATGTAAACATAGCGGTTTCTACACTAGACAGATTGAACATGATGAACAATAAGATTAGAACACATGTGTAATACCTACCGATGTAGAAGTATTTTGTGGTGAAGATGCAGACGATGATTGCACGAGCTTAGTCGAAGAGTGTTCCTTGTTGATGATTCTGCGCGCGAGCCTTGTGACGACGAGATGGCGTGCTGATGAAGACAAACGTCGTTGAAGATTTGGGAGCGATCACGCGAAGAGCGCTTCATGTAATTTTTTTCTTTGTTATTCTTATTTCCTAAAGTTTATCTTTTTTTTTCAACTTGTTTGTACATGAAGAATGTGACCTCTTGATCAAAGCATAAGGACTGAGAACTGTTTGCTCCAACTGGATATTAGGAAAAGCAGCTAGTAGCGTTGGAGTTGATCTCCGGCTCGGTCAACAAGACCGAGTCGTAAGGGGCTTGACAGCAGCCACACAAGAGCTGTGACTGGGGGCACTGGCACAGCGAACCGTTTAACGGCCTGGTCACTATCTACGATTAGTTTTACAAACAATAATTGGGGGTGTTCTAATGATTAGCTAGGGGATTAGATCCTGTGAGCAAGGGTCAATAATAACACTTATAACAAGTAGACCATGTATCCTGAAAAAATGGAATGTCTAAGATTATTAGGGTCCAAAAGCGCTCAAACAAATATATCCTACTTCCTATGTTCCAAATCATAAGAAGTTTTGACTTTTCTATATTCATATAGTAAAAATAATGTATCTAAAAAAGCCAAAATATTTTATAATTAGAACGGAGCGGTTCTGTTAGGTATAATGTTGTTTGTGCGCTACCATTAAGCTAGGTAACATGGACCAGACTAAAAAAGGGGTTGTATACATATAGTGAACAATTGCATGGATTGTGTTAGAATTTGTGCAAGCTCTCTGTATTATAATAATACAAGGTGTGGTCAAAATGTAACTATTTATTTCAATAAAAGCCTAGCATGGCAGTTGTTTCTCTTGAATTATATGTTGCTGGAAAAGCAGGTGGTTATTCCTCGGATAATTATAGAAGTCCTGAAAGCCTGGCATGAGTCGAGATGAAATTATATAATTAAGATTGATGTGGATTTTGTAAATGGATCACTTGCTCCAAATTAATGTGTGTGTCAGTTCAAGTGTGACCACTTAAAATATAGTGGCCGGCGCATAACCGATAGTGCGGCGCGGTTAAAACAACGGATTAGAAGGAATGTGCCCAACTTTTTTACTTTCTTTACCAGTGGCCAGTGATGAATCCCAGTCAATTTTGTAGTATTGAGTAGATGCCAACTATATGCTTTACCGAAATCTTTCCATGAGACTTTTGGAAGTGTGCACTACAAGAAATGGTGCTTTACATGACGATTTTGGTGACGTTCTAAGAATACATCGTAGAATTGTATTGTGCGTGACGATTCATTCTTGGGGTGATACATCTATGACATCTAGTTTAGTTATCATCATGGATGGACGTCACATATCATATTTTCCTTGTAACCGTGAGGCCACTAGTTCTATTCCGTGTTGTTGTCTTTTTTTGTTTTCATTTTCCATTTTTGTTTTTATATTTTCTATTTTATTCCTTTTTAAAAATAACTATAACTATACGTAACACATATACCTATATATACTTGGCCCGTCTCATTTTTAACTATGATCTCTCAGTAATCCCAATCTCAAATTTTAACTATGATCTTTTAATAATCCCAATCTCAATTTAACTATTTTTGAGTAATATAAACATCATAGAATCGTATACGTGTATGACTTGGCCTCCTCGTATCTTTGCTCCTGGAGACACACGCGAAGCAGACTGCCGAACAACAGCATGACCAAGAAGCCCACCAAGGCCCAATATCATTGTGAAACCCTAAGTCCAGCACATTATCCCCACGTCCCTCCTGCAGCCGCCGCCATCTTGCCCCAACAAGACACATTCTTCTCTCCCGCACGAACGCGCTACAATTCCCACCGGCGGCGACACCTGCTCCTCCCTCACCGGCGGCGACACCTGCTGCTCCTCCCCACCGGCGGCGACACCTGCTCCTCCCTCACCGGCGGCGACACCTGCTCCTCCCTCACCGGCGGCGGCGCCGCCTCTCCCAGCAGCGATTGGAGCCCCCAGATCTGGTGGCGGCAGACCACCTGGACGCCACCTTCTACTCGAACCATGGCGGCGCCTCCTCTTTTTCCCAGCGGCAAGCAAGCCCCCAGAACCGGTGACTCTGCTACAAGCTCTAGCCTGGCACCCGTGGTGGCAATGGAAGGTAACATCTTCTCACGCTTTCAAAATCAGCTCTTGTTGGGATTGGTGTTTACCTATGACCCTGCTTATGTGTGTAGATATGTCTCAGTGCGGCAGTGCCCATAACATATTTGCAAATTTGCTTCTGAGATTGGAACGAGAGACGTATAGAAAAAAAAATACTCTCATTCAACTATAATTTTAATCTTAATTAACAGCTCAATTTTAACTGGGAACGGTGGTAGTAGTAGTAGTAGCTGAATAGCAGCAGTATAGTAGTTAAAAATTCTATAGTGCGCAGGCAACCATGACTTTGCATAAGTATCAGATTGTCTATAGTATGTTTGGTACCATAAATTGTCTTTACTATGTTTAGTATCAGATCTAATATGATAAAACACTATATAGATTGTCTATACTCGATAAGCTTCTCATTATTATTTAATTTTGTCTTATTTGGTATACTCTATCTCATTCATGCAGGCAATTCTACTGCACTAATTACTCTCTGGCTGGCGAATAAAGGACACCATCCTCTGATGCGGCTATCTTTGAATTAAGGAAGGAGGACCAAGGCGTTCATGGTGGCTAGTTTTTTTTTTTAGTGATAAAGATTTAGTGGTCAGAACAAATCATGAGTTGTGTGCAGTAAAAGTCAACATCTTAGTTTTGTAGGAACTTGAGTGTAGCTTGGTTATTGCATTACTATTTCCTTTGAAAATTTGTACACACAAACAATTGTTGATGTTTCAATGAAAATGATAAGCAGTGTTTGTAGCAATATTGTGATGATTTGGCACTAATTTGTGATATAAGAAAACAAATTTGCAGCAATGCTTTGTTGATTTAGCACTAATCTGTGACGGTTCTTTTTGTCACTGTGATTTGGATCTGGGCAACTAATTCATGACGAACATAAACGGCAATCTGTGACGGCTCAATTCGGTGCAGCAAATCTATGGCGTGAGATACATGACGGATTTTTCGATCGTCATGGCAAATGAAAGCGCGTGACGTATTTTTACCATTGTGACCAGCGTTTCGTCATGTAAGCACCATTTTTTGTAGTGGTGTTCATGGACCACACACAGCATGATCTGTCCTTATTAGCAATAAAATAAGCTCATGACTGGATTTGGATGTACAGGGCGAGTAAGAGTAAGGTTGTAATCCCATGGATGTATCTTTATAGACTACAAAGTATTGTGATTCATGACTGAATCTAAAAACTAAGGAAAAATGGGTGAGTCTCTTCATCTAATTTACTGCTTTTTAATAAGTCACCTTTCTCAGCTTATTTTCAATAAGTTTCCTTTTTGGATGAATTATTTAGTATTTCTCCATGTTAATTACCTAAAATACTGCTGGCTTTGAGTTCTAACTTTTTAGATAACAAAAAAAGTTCCTGTCTCTATCATCCGACAAAGATGATACACAGCTGAAGCTTTGAGTTCTATTCAAGTGAGCAAAAAAAACAGTAGGATTCATCAGTGCAAGCAAGGTGCTTTGCAGAGTTCATGTTGAAAAATTCAGAATAAATCCACCGCATTATCACACAGCTGTTATGTTAGCCGGATAAAACACAGCTGAAATGCATACTAGCTAGTTAGACTGTCACTGCAGGTTAGAGAACCGCTACGCTGTCTATGCAGGTCAGTTATCAGGTAACCACTATGTTATCATAGTAGCTTAACCGAGCGCATCACTGTCAGATTAAAAGGACTCCACGTTCTTTTGTATTGGCATGACAAATTGGTCCAAAAGACGTGTTGTCTCATCACATTTTTCTTTCTGTTAATGTCTCGTCCATAAACTTTTTTCAGCGACAGAATTAATAAATGTATACTCGACCAAAGATTATTTTATTTCTTTAAGCTTCTTGTCATCAGTTGACAGGTTTGATCTTTTGTGTACAAAGAAGAGAGCGACACAATGCATGCAAGTTGTTTGTATCACAATTCAGGATATGGTTCAGGTTTTAGTTTGCCGTTAATTCTGTAAAGAACTTGAATTAAAGTTTTACGAAACGTCAGAGCTTTATTTCTTAAAATAAATAAATAAACCAGCTTTCATCTATTATGAGACGCGCCACACAACTACATATATTGTTTTATAACAAAGAAGAAAATATACATAATGGAGAAATTGAAGTGAACCAATCTCAACCCTGCATAGATGATGTGATTGCACTTGGTGCCACCTGGTTATGCATGAGTGTACAGGAGAATGACAAGTGGCAACATGTCAGCTGAGCCCCAAGAACAAGAAGCACCACACAGGTGTAGCATTTGTATGTGCTTCCATCTGAACCTTTGGGAAGGTCACGTCCCTGTCAAGGATGGCTTTAATTGCTTAATTTTCGTGTGGCCAAGCCTCCGGACCATGGCCTACCCATTTAATTTACTCTGATGAAAGGTGAGATGTTTTGGCCAAATGCATGCGTGAAGGATGTATGTACGTACACGCAAGAACTCCAAATGGACCACTGTCAGTGATATCATCACTAACAAAATTAAAGAACAATGTAGATGTCCATCACAAGTTCCTTGGACAAAAACACAAGAGGGTGCCCAAATAAAAGATATACAATTCTGAATTATTATAAGTTAGTGTGATATTTCTAGATTTATATACTTTTCTAAGTACCTAAAATCCATTTGTATACACTTTGAAAAGTCAGGATGACTTATAATTTGGAATGGATAGAAGAGACTACTATATGTGTGCTTAAAGATATGATATATAGTGTCCCGTCCCAAGAGTGTTGACATTTATGACATCAAAAAGAGGAAAACTATAAAGATACATAGTCAAATATATTTAATGATGCTCATTTCATATCATATATATACAGTATTGTTGTTCTGTTCTTTCTATTTATCAGATTTAGAATATTTTTTTTGAGAATTACACAGTACAATGCAGACACTCACAACACGCACACACACTTACCCCTATGAATACACGTACGTAAACCCTACCCTTATGAGCACCTCCGAAGTATCGAGCACCCGGCGGATCGGAGATTCCGAAGTCACCATTGGCGCCTCGTCGTCGATGGGAATGCCGCTACCACTGAATGCATAACGCCAGTAAATCCTGGAAAAATCCTAGGAAAAGGTCGCGAGCAGGGGTTTGAACCCTGGTGGGTAGCGTCCCACTGGACCGTCCTACCATTGGACTACAAGCCAATTCACTAGATTTAGAATAATTGACTTCGAACAATAGAAAAATGTTCATTCTAGTTAATTTGCATCTTCTGTACATACTTTTCAAAGGAAAAAAAAAAGTTATGATTCTCCGATGACACACGCATGCAATATGCTCAGGGGCGATCCTGATTATTCCCGTGTTGTTGGTTTGTTGCTCATTCCCTGCACTAGCAAATTAACAAGTATATTTGCATGCCTACCTGCAGGGAATAAATTGTAAATATGCCTCTTACTGGGTGGGAGAGATCGATGGTGGTGGATGATGAGAAGGCGTGACAGATGACAGGATAAAAATTTAATCAGGAAGAGGGTCATGCGCAAGATACACACCACTGCTGGGCAAGTCGAGTAGTGCTTGAGAGATCTTGGGCTTTTCCGCACGGTAACTTTGTAAAGTAATAATCCACTGGGTAAAAGTTACTAAGTGGAAATAACAGCAGATTTGATCTCATTCGTCTAGTGCTATTATACAAAAAGCAGGAAAGGTATAAATTGGACTAGAATACAACAGAAAAAAAAAGCAAAAAAAAAAGAAAAGAGAGAGCAGTGTGTTCGTTACACAAACAAAAAAAGGCTGCCTCAGATATGGGCCAACAGATGGGTTCTTGAACAGGTGTACAAATGGGACTTACTATGGGCCAGGCGTTGGAACTTCAGGGTGCAAAATCCTGGAGAGAGTAGTGCAGGGGCAGGCAACATCAGTGGGCTCTAAGGGCTCCTCAAAGGGCTCTCTAATACAAAGGATGCTAAGAAAAAAAGAAAAAGTCTAGTTTAGGTTCTCAACTTTTGTGAAAGTCCAATTTTTATTCTTGAACTCCAAAACGGGACAAAATACATCCCATAACTTTTGAAACCGTGTAAATTACGTTCCTGACCTGGTTACGAGTGGTTTTGAAGATGGCTTTATCTTTTTATTTTATATTTTATATTTATTCGGCTAAATCTTTCAAAAATCATAGTATACCATAGAGAAATCATAAAATAGAAAATCTAATTTTGTTGGACTCCAAATAAGTAGATTTACACAGTGAACATGCAATATAGTATACTTTCATACAAAGTTTTTGCTATAGCTTTAGATATATGATTTTCTATAATTAAATAGAGTAATTCATAGCTACGGTTTCTATGGTCCAATTGCGGTGAAATTTTTATGGTGGGCTAATTATTGTATGCTTAACTTAGTTATATATTTACTTAGATTTAAGTAGCATAAAGCTAAATAAATCTATAACTAAGCTGTACATCATCCAATGAGTACAAAATTTTTACTACAACTCCATCATAGAATAAACCTACAATAAAAATTTCACCACAATTAGACCATAGAAACAATAGCTATGAATTATTATAATTAATTATAGAAAATTGTCGATCTAAAGCTACATAAAAACTTTTGCAAAAGCATATCGTATTATATGTTCGGTGTGTAGATCTACTTATCTTGAGTCCAATATAATTGGTTTTTCCATTTTAGTTTTTTTTTGTTGTGATTTAATATAATTTTTTCAAAGACTCAACAAAATAAATAAATAAAGAAAGAAAGAAAAAAAGGCAAAATCACCATCAAAAACCGATCATAACCAGGCTGGGGACGTACATGCAAGGTTTTCAAAAGTTGTGGGATGTATTTTGTCCGGTCTGGAGTTTGAGATGAAATTCGGACTTTCTCAAGTTGAGGGACCTAAAGTGGACTTTTTTTCTATTTTTTTTTGGCTGTCGTCTTAGGATTCGTGCATTCTACATTTCTTTGAAAGAAAAGGAATGTCAACATGGAATTGAGCATGGTAAGAGCTTAGTATTTTAAAAAATATATAAAAACTCTCTAGTAATGTTTAAATAAGAGTAAAATGCACTCACCATACAACAACTATCCAAGTGGGTGCATTTTTAGTTCAACATCTTGTAGTTTGTTTGATTTAATATGACAACTATCTAGGTGTGTGCATGTTGGTACAATATCTTCTAATCTGGTTTTTTTTTTTTTTTTTTTTTTTTGAGAATAACCCGATTAACGGGGGCGCTCACAACACGCACGCACACTCACCCCTATGAACACACGCGTCACGCAAACCATATCCCTATGAGCACCTCCGAAGGACCGAGGCACCCGGCAGATCCGGAGATTCTCGAAGTCACCATTGGCACCTCGTCGTCGACGGGAACGCCGCTACCACTTAATGCATAACGCAGGAAAATCCTAGGAAAATCCCGGGGAAAAGGTGCGAGCACCGAGGATTTGAACCCCGGTGGGTAGCGTCCCCCACTGGACCGTCCTACCATTGGACTACAAGCCAATTCGCTAATCTGTTTAATTTGAAGCAAGAACTTAGATCATTGGCGCATATACGGTCCCAAACATTGTAATAATGTATCTTTGTACACTCTAAATCCATGTCATAGGCCTATTAACACCTCGTTCTCTAGTCCTTTCTTGATCCTTTCGACGTTGCAACTGCTTCATCATCTTTTCTTTACTCCTACTACGTCATTTAAACTGCGGCAACCGTTTTCTCTCTCTTTTTCTCTTTTTACTTTTTGCTTTTTTTTTTTTCTTGGCTTGGTAAACCCATACAAGAACTTGGTTACTTGGTTTGTTTGGTTATAAAACCAAACAAAAAAAAAAAAGACGAAATTGGGTCCATTCCTGTTTTCAAACGAATCACTTGGACAACCCACATGTCTTTGCAAACCATGATTGACTACAGGTTAGGGATGAAAACAATATTATAATATAGCAAGAAAAAATATCTAGTTTGATATTTTTATATTTATAAAATCAATGAAAGCTTTTATATTTGGCCAAAATCATAAACGGTGCATGGTAAACCATTCACGCCGAGTGATGAACGAGAATGACGAGAGTACGGGTGTCTAGCTTTTAATGGTGGTAATTAAGAGTGTACGGAGACATATTGTTACAATGCTTGGAGCATATATGCACTAAGGAGCCAAGTTATTATATGAAATTAAACAGATTAGAAGATGTTGGAGCAACATGCACCCACCTATATATAGTAGTTGTATTAAATTGAACAAATCACAAGATGTTGGACTAACATGCAACCACCTAGATAGTTGTTATATTTTCTAAAAAAAGATAGTTGTTATATAGTGAGCGTATTATACTCTTAAAATAATGATAGAAAAACCGGCTTTAGCCTTGAAAGAAACATAATTCCACATTCACTACAAAGCTATAGGTTGAGACCATCATACAACCATGCTGAAGTAAAATCGAAGAACCATATGAGGGTTGTCAAGAGTTTCAAACAAGCCATTATTAAACATTTATGTTACTAAATCTCCAACCGTTGAAAGCAAGGATTTTGCATGACCATTCTTTGGACCCTAGAAAGATAAGTGGTTTGGCCACCGCACAATGAAAGCTCGGGTGGTGGTGGGGAACTGCCACCTCCATATATGCTCGGGTGTAGGACTAGTGCCACAATCACGGCCTACTTGGGTACGTGGGGAGATGTGCTGCCACTGCCTGGTCAGGTGGAGGAGGGACAATGCTGCCTACTTGTTTTTTAGAATTACAATGAGACAATCTGGACGCCCACACACGCATGCATACTCACCCCCTATAAACACACGTACGTAAAACCCTACCCTATGAGCACCTCCGAAAGACTGAGCCAGTAGATCCAAAGATTCCCGAAGGACTGTTGCCTACTTGGGTGGGACCATGAGAGAGGATGAGGGTGACCTGAAACCCTAAGACAATATATATAGGCCCGATAGAAGAAATGGACAATGTGTCTAACAGGCCTCATTGGGCCATGACCATTTTAGCACATGTACGAAAGTGGCCTCCATTTTGGGAGTTGTCCCTCTTAAATCAATTTTTGTCTGCCTCCATAAATCGATTTTGCGAGACGGTAACCTTGATCGCCTCCATAAATTCATTTTTCAAGACAATTAATTGTGGCCGCCTCCATAAATGAAAATGTTCACCTTCAAAAATCCTCAGATTTTTTGTGAGATGGTTGGATTTTGTGACTGCCTTCATTAATAATTGCACAGTATCTTGCAAAATCATTTTGATAGCAGTGCAGGTCTGCAGTTGCAATGAGTAACCAGTGTTAAAATAGTGATTTGGTTGAAAGTCACCATCCGAACAATAGCATTATAATCTCTCTTCTCTTATGTATTATTACGATGAATAATCAGAGCTGAAAAAGTAATAGCTGAGACCAAAATAGAAAAAAAAAAAAAAAAGTAATAGCTGAGTGTGTGCATTCGCAGTGAGTAACCAGAGGTCGAGAGACGGACCCTCGTGCGTGGGTTGTACATGCCCTCAGAGTCGAAAAATAGCGATTCAGTCGACCATCACTATCTGACCAGCAATAGCATTGTAAGCTCCATTTTATTCTGTATAATTCATTAATGTACGTGATTGCTTCTGTATAACCAGGGGCACTTAGGGTTGCATGCCCGGCAATTTGCTTTACAATCCTCCCTTGTGTCGTAACAATTGTCCTGTTGGTTATCACAACAGTAACAGACGAAACCCTTGCAGTCATCCCTAGTACAAAATGTAATAGTGAGCTGTCTCTCCAACTTCTGATGTGTTCTGGACCGCAAGTGCATTTGATAGCTCTTTCTGTCCCCCGCT
This sequence comes from Hyparrhenia diplandra, assembly GCA_015847255.1. NCBI lineage: Eukaryota > Viridiplantae > Streptophyta > Magnoliopsida > Poales > Poaceae > Hyparrhenia > Hyparrhenia diplandra. Next base: position 19,505 of record JADLZK010001473.1, read on the forward strand.
GCCTTGAGTGGCTCAGCAGGGAAACCTATTAAAGTATTTATTTATTTATTATTTTATATTATTAGTAGATAAATATCCAGTATATTTCTGTCATGCTTTTGTAATATAAGAGTTACCAGAACATAGGATCGTGGAGTACATTTACCGGGAAATGCCAGCTGCCCCAAAAGTACAATTAGAAAAATAGGCAATGCATACATATGGCAGTTATCGCTCCACCTCATACTGATTTTCTCTGTCGATCTCCTGAATTGGCTGAACTGTACACTAGAGAGGATCAATATGGACTGTAACCAACCTTTACTACCTAAAAAGGATGAAAGTAAGATCATTTTTTGGTGTGGGAAAAAAACACTACGTGATTTCGGTCCGCCCGTGCGACCAAAGGCTTCGCCGATCCCTCTCCTTCCTCGTGCGATGGCTATTATTAGGCAACAAATGAAGGAAAAAAAAAAAAGAAGGTAATGAAAGGAAGGAATTCCCGTGCGGTTGCCTTTTGTTAGGCAACAAACCAAAGTTAAAAATAGCAACCATGCACCGAGAATTAGGAAACCAAACAAATCATGGGAGACATGCACACAATCTTGGCCCTCCACACAATTCAAATCCCTCTCTTCTTCATGTCGCATGTTCCCTCTACTCCCTCTCCGGTCCTGGCCGCACGACCGTTGCCGCTGCACCTAGACGTCTACAGACCGTCATCGCCACAGCCGGTAAGAAGAGAGGGAGTGCCGTTGTGCATGACCCATCACGCTCACGAGCTATCTAAGGCCTTCTGCTCGCGACGACCTTCTGCTGGCGATGAATGCCGCCCTGAAGCTGCCGGAAGCGCAGACGCCTCCACACCGCAGGGCGCTCGGGATCCGCCTACAAGGGAAGCCACACCTTTGATCAGCGACTGGGCGAACACGACGCTGTGCAGCAGAATCCGTTTGTGCAGATCCACACAGGTACTAACCCCTTTCTCTTCAAGGGAATCCACACCTTTGATCAGCATTGTTGAACTTCGCCCATGGTTTTCTACTATGCCTGAATAATCCATCTAAAAAAAAAGATCCAGCATCTCAAAACATGCCAATTTACCTTCCAGCTCAATGTGGTACTTGTTCGGTGTGGTACTTGTTCAAATAATCATTCAACCCATCTGTTGTTAAATAATGTATTCCTCCATGCATAGTTGTGGGCTGCTATTATCAAGTCCACTGAATGACCAACTAAAAGGAACTGTATTTTCGTTTGACCAGGTCATTCTGGGATCTAACTTTATTTGTTTTCTTTATTTGCAGTGGATCAGCAAGGATTCATAACGGGAGGTTGGGGTACGGCACGGTGAAGGACCTGAATCTGTAGTCAACGACGTTGCCACTCCAGGTTAGCCTTGCTGTTTTATTCTTCCCCATTTTCACATTTTCAACTAAAAATAATTTTTTACAACCTGATAAATATTAGTGAATGAGGTGATTACTGAACATCCAGTGGGTTGTGCACTTCATTCAAAGGATGCACTGATCTTATCTTGCAGATGAAAGCCACATGCATACAAGTGTTTCTACGCTATCTATTTGAAAGCCACATGCATCTAGCAGATGAAAGCCACATGCAGTCTGTGAGTTCATATGTATTAGCCTTTACTGTATAATTCAAACACCTTCCTGTAAGCTAAATGTGGTAGCAGTAATGAGGGACTTCAGATAGTTAGCAGTAAAGAACGATGGCGTTATTTTCAGGGGAAGGGGGGACATACCTGAATGTGTTTCTATCTTCATTACTATTTGTAAAACTTTGATTTTCATCTGACCAGCCAACACCATCCTGCACCCTCCCACATGCATATTAAGGCAATGTTGGGAACATGTATGACAATACTACAAAACCTGCAATTTTATTTAACAAATGTTAGCACAAGTACAGAATCTACACTATAATCTGCACTTGTCCAATAGCTAAACTACTGAAGTACAACTAAAAATAGATGGTATGCCACAGTTAATTTTCTTTGATCCCCGGGCCAGTATATTTTTGAGTTATGCATGGGGTCAGAGCAGCAGGTTATCATGTGCCTTTGGCCTTTGTAGTTAATCGATGATCGAGGCATCTCTAGGGAGGTCTCTGGGGAATTGTTTCATTCACGCAGGTCGAGAGTACAGAAGATAGAAACAACACAATAGTTATGTAATGCCTGTTATGTGGTATATATCAACCGGAAAGAAATTGAAGAAAAAACCATAAATATTAATATGTTACTCAATTTTGCCTTGGAGCCCCATACTTGCGACAACCGTGGTATTTTCAGTTTTCACATTTGTAGCCAAATTAGAAGCCTGTTATGTTTGACTGAAATAGTAAATCTCCTTAGACCTTTGTGCAGTGAAAATAGACATTTGGAACTGACATAATAAATCTCACTGAGATTGTTTTCTTTTGATGTTGTTTGCGTGAAAGAAAGGGACTACCTGACAAACGGCCTGGTCAGGTAGAGGTCACTGAATCTCATTTTGTCAAGGAGGCCAGCAGGCAGCAACGAAAACTCTGTCTTCAGACTGGATAGGAAGAGGTCACTGAATCGCTTTTTGTGAGAGATACCTTGCAAGAGGTAAAGAAACACATAAGAGTCTCTTTGTTTACTTATATATTCTTGATAATGGTTGCATAAATTATTAAACTACAAGCAAGCACATTATTGATGTTATTTCAGTATGGGACCCCTTTGAATAGAAGGCTGTTGCCCTTTAGTTCTGAAGCTGTTGGATTGAATAATATTCCGAAAAGCTGTTGGATTGATTTCATATTTTTATTTCCAATGTACCAACAATTACTAACCATAGTTCCAGTGGAGGTTTCGTGCGGTTGTCATAATCTAGCCATAGAAATTTAGCTGCAATAAGATAGTGCACAGACCTGCTGGACGGGCCGCCTGCACCGCCGTCGTCACCGGAGCTGCTGGTGTCCTAGCTGCCCTCGCTGCCCACTGCGCAAAAGGCTCAGCCGCCCTCGCCGTCGGCGTTGCGGGAGCCCAACCGCCGGCGGAGCCAAAGGTCGCCTCACAGACTGTCGATCCGTCTACGTCTAGCACTTAAGCTGGATGCAGAGCCACGCCAGCTGAGTCTCTCCCCTTACATGCGCAGACGGCTGGTCACCAGCTCGCTGCGACCTTCCCTTCTCTAGCACCCGCCTGATCGTCGCCGCCGTCTCTAGCTGCATAGTAGCTAATGGCAATCAAGATGTAACAAACTCAAACACAAAACAGTCGCTCCAAGGTCAGTATTCAGCACCTTCGCGTGAGGTGGTCAGGGAGGCGCGGCTGAATGGCGGCGGGACGAGGTGGATTCACTGCGAGGAAGTGCGGCGAGGCTGATTCACAGCAAGGCGAGTCGGATTCGCGGCGAGGAGCGCTGTCGGCGCACGCGGCCAGCCGGGACCGTGGCAAGGCGGATTCGACGCGAGGAGTGCGGCGACAAGCGACCGGCGCGGGGAAGCGGCTCCATGTCGGCGGGTCACGTGCTGGAGGCGCGGAACGGGGCTTGGTGGGAGGCGCGGGTGCGTCGGTCCACGGCCGGCTTGGAGCCAGCGTGAGGAGGAAGATGGGGAGGTGGGAGTGAGAGAGCCAGGAGGCGCGCGGATAAGGTTGGGGACGAGACCGTGGCCTGCGTCCGCGTGAGTCGTTTTGCTTCTCCTATGCTTTTCTATTTTTTATTTATTTTTTCTTCATTTATATAGCTCTATATATCATTTTAATTGTAAATCAATGACGATGTTATTTTCATAGAACATGCTATCATTTCAATTGTATTATGCGGACGCAGGCTAGCATTGTTCACCATCCGATAATATACATATGAGTGCTCTTTGCTAATAGATATAATCAATGATTACTATCAATTTTTTGACGTCCTCAAGATTTCTAGATACATCTAAATGGTTTATCAGACTCTACACGAGAGGTGTTATATCTCATGTGTATAGGATTATATGAAGATACGTCGGAACTTACTCATGGATTTATTAGCGCACAAAATAAATGTATATCGAAGATTTCTTAGGTTGATATAAAACATTATCTTAGGCTTAATTCTGAGAAAAGCCCATAAAATAGAGTTTACAAGCACGCGATATTCATAATTGATTGTGTTACTTTCACAAAACTTGTTTGGATTAAATGTCATTTTAATATTATTATTTAATTTCATAGTATTGTTACCTCATTATGCGATCCATGTTTTTATATAAAATTTTGTTATCAGTAGAAAGCGCACGGGCCTTTAACTAGTACTTGAATATTTATAAATAATAACAATGCTAGGTAAAGGCTCCGGTGCCTCTCACTCCAATAACATATAAAAGGTCATTAGACAGCCCCCCTTATATCTTAGGAGAATGACGAAGAGCCCCATCTAACTTACTTTGATCTATGTTGCAGCTCAAAGTATGTTATGATAATTCGAAGGAAGAAATGCTAAAATTCACTTCTGAGTGTCATAAGGAATTAGTGAAGGATAGTATACGGAGCATGTTAATTAAAACTTGTCCGGTTCATAAACAAAATGTTCTAACGTAGAAGGGATTTTTCAATAATTTATTTTGGTTCCAAAGTCCACAAAAAGATGAGACATCAATAACAAAGAAGATGGGGGTGATGCCCATAGCCTCCGAATATTTCAAATGCGTAGATAAGATTGAAGAGAAAAGGCGCTTGTACCTCGTGAACTCGTATGTAGGGGCGATGAAGAAAGAACATAAGAAGTATCCTATATATGTAGCCTAGCTAGATAAACAAACTGTGCGCGACTCTCGCAGGACCCTCATTTTTTTTTATTTTTATTCAAGCATGGTAGCTATGTTTATGTACTACATTCGATCAACATTAATCGTTTCTAGAGTGGGAACAAGAATTATGGAGGCATGTAAACAACCCACCTGCTCTCAGTTAATATTTTCCAAAGTCTGCTTTTGAAGTATTAAAGCAAGAATGCTAACCATTATAAATTTATACTATGTTCCAATTTTTATTGGAACAAGGTATCTAAAGCTTCTGATACTCTGTGCAAATTTAATGAGTTCTATTTACCCTATAGCCAGCTACAAAATACGCTAAATTCAAAAAAAGCAACAAAATATGCTATTATGTGGCCCAGGCCCATGATAAATAATTAAAACTAATTTCATCTTCGATCTGGACTGGGCCGGCCGGCCCTATCCGTGTCCAATGCAACCCCAACCGCTGCCCACTCAGATCTCTCTCTCTCTCTATATATATATAGGATAGGATTATTTGACTTAGCCTCCTCGATCCACAGGAGACGGTTTCATTCGCCGGCGGCGGCGCACGGAGGGCTCGGCATCAGACGACCAACGCTTGGTACCTCTTCCACTTGCAGGTGAGATGACGCACATCCTCAACGCCACCGATCGAGGCCCACGTAGACGGCGGCGCCGCCGCCGCAATCATCGCTGTCCAGTGCACAACGATTCGGTGCGTCGATCAATTCCTCACCCTTGATATACATGCAACTCTACAATGTCTAGGAATTATCTCGTGCTCCATTAGTGCTTCGTTTGGACTTTGAAGTTTCTGCATGTCGTGTATCTGTTTGATCTGTGCCTGCAGGGTATGACGAGGTTGTAAGGCCGCTGCTAACTGATCCAGGGGTGTCCTCGTGGATCCTCTCAAACGTCACTTGGCCGCGGTGACCGACAATGACCACGACCAAGGTGCTGATGGCAGATCTGGACCTTTTTCTTAGGGTATGTCATTTAAAGTTTTTCATATACATTCGGTAAAACCATTTGGAAATTTAGTAATAATTGTAAAATACTTGCAATATAATTCGGAGTATACGTAATAAATAACATGATAAGTTCAATCACAATACTAATGCTCAAAATATAGGTGTAGAAGGGGTATGAGATTTAAAATACTGCTTCTCTGAAATACTGCTTATCTGATATTTTAGCAGATGTTTTCTAAGAGACATGAATGACTAGATTATATAATCTTTATCTATTTAAATTTTGTTGTATGAATAGCAATGGAAGTAGATATTTTTCTTGGTATGAATACGAAAAAGTAGAGATTAAATCTGGGCTTAGGCAGTCAGGCTCTACGCATTATTATGAGGTAAGCACAGCCAGCACACAGCAACTAACGGAGCTGCCTGAATGGATCCTCATTTTGAGGATCTTGATCGTAATTAGTGGGGCTCACAGCCTAGGGCACTAGATGATTCATGAATCGAGACGCACATGGTAGGCGAGTCGTGTACTCGTCGCCTGTCGCAGCTCGCTCTGGACATGCTTCATGAATCAGGTACTCCATCATTCAAAATTTCAGATACATCATTGGGTGAGTGATATGGAACCTGGAGCCTAGAGGCCGAGGAGCAGGACCTGTATAGCGCGTGGTCCTGAAACTCTGCGACTTCGGCAAAGCAGCCACTGTGTTCTTTTCGCCTTCTCCAAATATTTCTTTATTTGGTTTTTTATAAATACATTCTTTTATTTTTTATCTACAAACTGGCACAAGTTCTTGGCCTTTGAGACTGTCCATGTCTCCTAAATGTTTATTTGTCGGATCTCCCATCGTGTGGCTGAGAGCTGGCTAGCCCACCAAATATATACCCCTTTCTAAAAAACAGAATTTGTCAATCGTTCTCTCCTCCAGCCTCACCCCTCGACCTTTGTTTCCCTCTCTCGTGGCGCGGGCAGCGCTAATGACGGATCGCCGACAATAGTGCCGGCCCTTTGGTGCGGCGGCGAACGTCCTCCCCATCCCTCCGCCCTCTCCCCCTCTCTCCGGGCATCCTGGCTGTGCCGGGCAGGCCTAGTGGCGATGGCGCGGCGGCGGCGCCCTTCCCAAGAGGCGCAACACCGCATGTGCGCCACCGGTGTGCGACCCGGGCTTGGTTCTACCTGAAATTTAGATGGATATTGTTAGAACCAAGTCCCCAAGCTCCTCTCACTCATGCACACATGGAGAAAGAAGATGAACAGTAACCGGCGATGAACACCACGGCCGCACGCACAACCTGTATGTTGGCTGTTATTTCAACTCAAAGGACTCGACTCAATTTACAAGACAAGGTGTACATGGCCTTTTGTAGCCCCATTTGGCAACGCGGTGCCCACATGATCGGCGAACATCCCATGCATGCACGCACTCCTGGCGACCCGGCCTCTCCCACCAGCGGCCACGAACCTCCATGAGAGGCGGTCCACCGGCTCGTCGATCCGAGCCTTGCGCTGTTCGTTGCCGCCAAGGCCACATCGACCATCATTGCATCTCGCAACCCTAACAACCACGCAAGACCGCACGCGATTGACTTGGCCATGGACCTACACGCGAGCCCACACTCGCGTCATCTGTCCGACACAACTCGCTAGCATGCAACACACACCATTCCCCGGGCTAGACCCAAAAATAGAATGCATGCACAAACGTGCTACCAGCAAGTAGAGCACGCACTCTCACCCCACGACAACACACCATGCACGAACATGGCATGGTTTATTCCAACATATATAACCAATCTTAGTAACAAATGACACAAATGCAAAGAATATAACAGTTGTGCAAAACGAAGACAATACCTTGTCACCAAGTGAGGACCACTTTGTAGACAATATTTTTTTGTGTAGCTATCATTTACCACTTTCTTCTTTTTCTCTTTCTTTGTATCAGTGGGTGGGACAACAAGGACCCTAATGTTTGACCTGCTAGTGGCTCTAGATAGCACAACTTACAACTGACCATGGAAGAACATGGCTCAAGCAAATACACACCAACATTGGGGATATTCTGCCCTCGAGACTTGTTAATCGTTATGGCAAAACCGACTCTCTCGTGAAACTTGCTTCCTCTTGAACTTGAACGGGAACATATCTTCATCCGATGGCATATGGGAATCTATGGTAGGAAGTCATTTCCCAACATGGTCTCCGACCATAATTTTTCGTGATCGATGGCATTTCTTTGGAACCCTCGAACAACCAGCTGGTTCCATTACAAAGTCTAGCCAGGAAGGGTCGATGTTTCTTAGCAACATGATCGGGCACCCAATCTTGAGCTTTAACACGTGTGTAGAGGCATCTTGTTAGGCAATAAAGTGTTGAAGAACTTAGATGGGTAGTAGTTGCGTGGATCATCCATTTGCCTTTATCAAAACTATGGTACACCATCTCATTCCCTTGGAAACGGCTTATCATCTTCATATTAATCTTATCAACCTAGTCGTTCTTTGGCGATAATATCGCTCGTGAGGTGATTTAGCTCTTGTTTGACATATTGGCATTATGGTCATATGGAGTCAATTAGTGTATCAAGATCCTTTGTCTTCCCCGGTCTCGGTATGCATATATCATTAGGAAGGAGGATTTCACCGTCATCACTAGCCTCCTCGGTGGCTCCCCAATGCATAGCAAGTATGCCGCAAACCATGGGTCGGTTATTGCCATCGTATTGCACACCGGTTTGAGATGTCGTATTGAATTCAAAAGGTGTGACATCCGTATCGAGGCACCAACTATTATGGGCGAGATTAGAGCCGCCGGGTGAAGCGATTACGATAAAGGCAACAATGACCGCCGGGTCTTTTTAGGAGTAGAAAATCAATGCCCGTCGGTGCATATCATGGAGTGCTAGAAAATAAGCCCTTTGTTTCAAGATCAAGTATGCGAGGCTGAATACATGTCCCTTGCCAATGCCACTATTGAAACGATATGAGTTCAAAATTGCTAAATCAATTGAAGATTCCTCACTCTTCTATTGCATAATTATGGTGTGACAATTTAGGTGCCACTTATATGTCACGCACACCGGTTTTCCATGCTAGAACAAAACATATAGACAGATTTTCACTTTGTCATAAAAAAGAGTGGCACAAAAGTTATTACACATTAGATTCATCAGTTTAGGAGATCGGGTGGCGAGATGGATTTACCAAAGCATTGCCTTAGGTAAAGTTAAGAGATTTTAGGAACAATCTCAACCTCATATGTGGTTAAGATTGAGGGGGAATATTAAACAATCTCAACCTCAACATGTAATAGAATGTTTCGTATGGTGTAATTAGTTGCTATAGGTAGAATTAGGCTGTAAAAGCAATGCATGTAAGTATGTAGTTGACCATCGTCTAAAACCATAGGATGTAAGCCACCGTCGAGTGCGAGTTCCCCGCCTTTATTTAACATGGAATGGAGTGCCGGGGTTAAGGCATCCAAACTTAACGGCAAGAATTGGAGAGAATGCTCAATTGTATTCATGATTTGTGTGACCACACATATATAGGTGCCTAAGCACTGAAGGCCGTGCACTCCTAAATATTATCATGAAGAATATGATCGGTGAAGAATCGGTCATGTGGTGACCCTTACTCTATACAACAACCATTCGGGGTTGATGTATCTTATCTATCTACATCATGAGATGAAATCGAGTCACTAACACTCGTAACGATGATCTTGGAGTGTTGTAGTGTCTAGTTTTAAAACTAGACATCGTCTCATACTGTAGTGTGGTCGCAAGTTGTGAACATGTCTAGACACGCTGCTCATTCTATGTGCACTCATTTGAGTGGTTCTTGCAAGTGGTGATGACACTATGTGTATATGTCGTGAGGTTGTCGACCTATTATGCTCTCTCTCCTTTGCTCGACTTCTTCCTCCATGGCCCTATGTGAGGGCATGTTGTTGCCGCATCCTAATGTGCCTCAGGTATAATATTATATCTTAGGAAATTTCATCTCATGACCTCTGCAGCATAGGAGGTGAATCTATTTTTTGGGACAGTGCCTTGTGCTTACCCTCCCGACTACTTTATCTACCTCGGGTATAAGATTGATTTATCTTTCTTGTATACTTGTTGCAACTCTATTATGACACTTCATTCATTGTAATGTGTAAGAGATGATATGCAAGATTGGTAATTTGTGATTGCTTTCGATGATTATTAAATCTCACACTATGGCCGGGTGAGCCATGGATTACATTATAGTCTTAGTGTGGGATTTAATCATCATTGATCTATCACTTCCTATCAATCATGCAATTCATCTCTTACACATTATAGTAAATAACGTGCCTACAATATAGAATTGTAACAATTATAAAAACAATGATAAGCGATCTTATAGCTGATTATGAGGTAGTCACAAAGCAAAGGCACACACAAGGCACTACGAGCTTGTAGAGTTCACCCCTCTATTGCCGAGGTCGAGAGGTGATGTTTCCAGAGATGCAATGCCGCTACACATATCGGAGGGCACACTTTGACTTGTGCCCGAGGAATGGTAAGATGCAGCCAGACAAGAGGCCCTCACACTAAACCAACGATGAAGAAGTCGATCGCGAGTAAGGATCACAAGCCTAGGGACCCGCTCACACGCACATAGTGCCATAACCACCGCAAAAGCAACACTAGAAAGATGCACATACAAGAACTAGCAACATGCTAAACATGTTCACACAGCACTTCAAGATTGCGCGATGTCCACACACCACTTCAAGATTGCACGAAGCGTGGAGCAACCGCTAGTGGGCCACACCTCCACAAGGGGCGCATGGGACGACAACATAGGCATAGATTTCTCCTAGGACGAATAAATAGATTGAATCGTGACTAATCTATAGTCAGCGGTGTTAGTTTTTTTAAAGCTAGAAAAGATGAGTATCATGGAGAAAGCATATAGATATCAATTTAAATAATTGTGATAGGAATACCATGAAGAACATCAATTGGATTGTCACCTTTGGAAAGGTGATTTGTGAAGGTATGATGCTTATCTCTTGGGACTCCATTTTTCCTTACAATGAGACTACTACACACATGATAAGCTTGAAATAGTATTAGCCTCAAAGATCCAATTTGTAGAGAATGTTCCTAAATTTGTGCATACAAGCATTGAATACTTGTAGGAGATATGCACATTGAATTAAATCAACATGACACTTGAGTAATAACATGGGGAGTATGATCTACAATTTGGACCACAACTTTATATCGAATAGTCAAAATAAGGACAAGCTATGTGTCGTGCTCCTAAACATTTTTAAACCATGTAGGTTTACTTCAAGAGAAATAGTGATACCGAGCAAGCAAGCCTACCATAAGATTTACCTAGTGAATGCATGACAAGAATATAGACATGAAAATGCAAACCTAGGCATGAAAGTAACTAGATGCTAATTGAAATTGCATGAAAATAAAATCTAGTTACCAAACATGGGAGGGGAAATTTGGGTCCATAATTGTCACTAACCAACTTGGCAATAACCTTGTCCATCATGATGCTTAATGAAATGCATCCAACCTTTACCAAGTCTCCAAAATTCCTCGTAGTCCATTGGACTTCTCACTTCCCTTTTAGGACCCAAACTTTCTTGGTGCTCTTCATGGTTGAAATGATATCCTTTGGCACCCAAATGCATTTGGCCCCATTCTTGGCTAACTTGTTCACCTTGATTACCCACCTTGTCATTGTTCTTCTTCCAAAGATATGGTGTGGAGGCTTTCTTATTCCACCATGTTTTGTATATGAGGTGTTGGGAGGCTTAGCTTGTTTGCTTGTTGTTTTCTCTTTTTATTGTTTTCCTCCCCCATGCTTCACCATGCACTCAAAGGACTTGTGACCTTCCTTGTGGCACACCACGCAAACCATAGTTTCTCCTTTTATCAGAAGCTTCTTCACTCCCTTCATGGTGTTATCTTGATGGAGTTGGGTTTGCTTTGCCCTTGCCTTTCCCTTGGATCAAGTCCTTGGTGAGGCGAGCAACTACTTTGCTAGTGTCTACCTCCTATGGCAACTTCTTGTGTACATGAATCTCTGATAACTTTCTCACAAAACAAACTTGGTTGCACATGGGTGAGTCAATAAGTCAATGTAAGAAGTAGGGCATCCTTAAAAAATCAAAAATCAACATTTCTTTTTAGGTGCCTTTGGGGGATTCTTTGATGGCTTCTAGTTGCTCAATTTTGGTAGATATTCAACATTAAGATTTGCTTCAAACTTTTCTTACAAAGTTTTTATAGGCTTCTTGTAAACTATATACCATATCTTGCATAAAAAACTATATACCATATCTTGCAACTTGGATATTTTTGATTGTTGACTTGTGCAAATTTTAGCATATTTAAGGTTATCTTGCAACAAGTTCGGTCATAGAAAGGCATATCATCATCACTTTCACTCTCACTACTAGGATGAGCTTTCGTTACCTCGTGCCATAAGGCACACATGTGAAAAACTTGATGATGAGTGCTTGCGACCATGGCCCCTTGTATTGGGCTTCATCTTCGCCAAGAATCATCCCACGATCTTATTAGCGATTGAGGGCTTTGTTCTTGCATGCCTTCTTCTTTCTTGTCTTGGGTGGGGACTTGTTTGGACAAGTTTTCAACAGTGTCCTAACTCGCCACATCCATAGTAGCATCCTTCCTTTGCTCTTTCCTTTGGTTGGTGAAGATGCAAATCTTTTAATTTGGATGGGTACACCCTTACATTGAGCCTTTGGATTATCTTCTCCACCTTCTTACGATTATTTCAATTGATTCTTCATCTAGTCGGAGGTGGAGGAGGGAGACTCATCATCACTTGATTCTTCATCATTGTCATCATCATCATCATCATCCTCTTCCGCTTGATTCTTCGCTTGGGCACTGAGCTTGAGCTTCGGCTCCAGCTTTCTTGTCCTTCATCTTTGAGTGCTCTTGGCCCATCTTTCGCGGACATCTCAAATGCCACCAGCTTGCTAATGAGGATGTCGCAAATGCTGGTACTCAAGTCCTCCAAGTTGCGAAGGATGGTGACAGTAACTCCATACTTCCTTTTGTGTAGAAGTTACGGTGATGATCTTCCTCACGTATGTCGCATCACCTACCTTTGTGATTCAAAATAGTATTGAGCTCATTGATAATTAGATTCAAATGAGAATACATAATATCATGAACAAGCTCATCATCTTTCATTTTAAAGAAATCATAATTTTGCTTAGCTAAGCAATGCTTTTTGCTCAATTTAACATTACTAGTGCCATCATGGGCTCATGTAACTTCAACCAAATTTCATTAGGGGTTTTCAAAGTATACACTTGGTTAAAACAACTTCATCAAAAGACTATACAAAAAGCAATTCTTGGCTCTAGCATTAAAAATGAAGCTCTTTTTCCTCACCTTTGGTTGGTTTATCAAGAATTTTATGGGTTTCATCCCTCACGCGACTTTCCAAACACCTAGATCAACCGCCTAAGGTGTGTAGCCATTCTAGCACAATATGGGAAGCTCGGTGCCAAAGCGCTGAGGCCTAGAAGTATCCTAACCCAAACTCTCTTAGGCGTCTACTAACACGGAAGCCAAAAGATTATCAATATTTCACCCAGCTCCCGATACTGCACCCCAGAAAGGAATCGAGGACGCTAAGAGAGGGGTGAATTAGGCAACTTAAAAACTACTTCTAACTATGGCTCTCTAACTCCACCTAATCAAAACCTATTGCAAGAATGTAATATATTCTATATGTGCAACTATGGTTTTTGCTAGAGTGTGTTATCTATCTCTACCGCACAAAAGTTTTACACCCTAAGTTCCAATCCTATCAACTAGCCTATCAACTAAGCTAGGAAAGGTAAAACAAGAACAAAAGGTAATGCAAATAATAATGCGGAAGGTAAAAGGTGGTAGAGATGCAAACTCCCGTTGATGACTCAGGTATATTTACCGAGGTATCGAGAAGCGCGCAAGCTTTCCCCTAATCCTTGTTGGAGCCCCTCGAGAAGGAATCTCTCGTAAGGGCCAAGCTCGCCCGACGGGTAACTCCGTGGATAGCCTCGGGCCTTCCCCGCCGCATAGTGGGTCTCACGGCGTGCCTTCGGCAAGCCTCTCCCGGATGCTCCCCGGCCGTCTTCACTATCAGGCTTCCGAGAATTGGCGCGTGGGCCTGTTCCCTTAGTACACGTGCGTCATCCACACCACAATCGCGGTTGGTGTGGTCTTGCAAGACTTCAAGCCCCTCCGAGTGTACGGCTCTTGGAGATGTGGCAAATCTCACTCAAACACTCAAGCCTAAGCTTAGAGCAAGCGCATTTAGCGGGTGGTCTCAACTAACTTAAGCACTGCAAAGCACCTGTGCTAATCACCGAATGTTTCTTGAAGCACTATGCAAGTGGGGAGCTCTAAAATGGTGTCTCAACACTCTAGGTATGATCTCATACCTCCACACACCTCAAATGGCCGGTGGGGTGATGTATATATAGGCCCAAATGAGAAAGTAGTCGTTGGAACCCAAGCGTGGCGCGGGACGGCTTAGGAGCACACGCACGGACGCTGCCGGTCGCTCACGCACACGTGTCACAGCCGTTGAAGTTCTTTACGAGCCGACGCGTCGATGCGTGCCTCGAGCCGGGACGACGGAGATGGTCAGCGGGCGGATCGAGAGACACGTATCGGGGGTCCACGCGTCGATCGCCAGCGTCGAGCGGCGTCGTACAGATTCATCGGCCATCCTCTGCGCCGGACGGACGCGCGGGGGCTACACGCAGCAGGGGCGGCTTAAAATCCGTCCACGATGCGTCTGGCGCCATGCTTTTCGATTTCGATTTTGTCTTGAATCTTAGCAGCCTTGCCGCCTCGAGACTTGGTTCCAATCTTCATGCTTGGACTTTTTAGTGAATTCTTGAGCATCTTAAATTGATCTATCTCTAAAAATTTGTAGGGCGCCTTGGTGCAGTCGTGATGCATCCTCGTGGGGACTACAAAATAAACACTTGCAAAACTCGTTAGTCTCTTTTTGGTCATGTTGGTCATTCAAACACACCAAAATCCATAATAAATGGGCGGAGGTCCATTTTTCCTTATGCAATATAAAGGTCATTAGACAACCGTCAGCATCTCGAGATGACCTCCCACGCGATCTCGAAGAAGTGCCCCCAGTCGAGACATGCTTTGATCTCATGGTGGAGCTCAAAGTATATATTTTATGATAATTTGAGGGAAGAAATGCCAAAGTTCACTTACAGTGTCATAATGAATTAGTCAAGGATAGTATAGGGGCATGTTAATTGAAACTTGTTTGGTTCATAAAACAAAAATCTGTCACCGGCAACATAATTCAAGAGGAACTCGACAAGTAATTGAAAAGATGATAAATAACCAGCATGGCTGAAATAACTGTATTTTTCCCTGATCACAAGGGATATATCGTGGTGGCAATGCCACCAGAAACAAAATTTAAAAAAAGTAACCCAACTGGTAAAGGACATCATTATATTTCAACTTTCATAACCCATGTGCAAATGACAGGAAGCGAAAAGTTGGTTCACTGACTTAGTTCCCCTCCTGCATATCTGTCCCCTGGCTTGGTTTCACTGACTTGCTTCAATGGATACATACCAGCAGGAGGCAGGCAGCAAACTAAGAATCGGCGATCGGAGGAGGTAGCAACACGAAACAAACTACCGCCAGCACAACGACGCGATCTCTACACAAATTCAACCAACCGGCCAGCCCCCTCAAGTCCTCATCTTTTTAGGAACAAGAGAACAGGCAGGACCCCCATCCAAAAAAATCTCAGCTGTGGAACTGAAGCTTGGGACGACGGCGGCGGCAGCGAGACATATGGATGGATGGATTTTATCATCCAACAGAAATTAAATTGATGGGCGACGCTGATCAGTTCAAAGATCGTACTGGAGTGCCTTCC
Source organism: Hyparrhenia diplandra (assembly GCA_015847255.1). Taxonomy (NCBI): domain Eukaryota; kingdom Viridiplantae; phylum Streptophyta; class Magnoliopsida; order Poales; family Poaceae; genus Hyparrhenia; species Hyparrhenia diplandra. Next base: position 35,188 of record JADLZK010001473.1, read on the forward strand.
TCAGTTCTACCCCCACAAAAGCCTAGCAGATGCGGCGGCTCGCACTACGTACCCCATGGCGGTGATTGCCTCGACCTGGCAGCAAGAAACGGAGCACGTACCCGGCAAGTGATCGAGCAGCATCGTTGGTGGCGTCCGCGATCTTCGACGCACCAAGGGCGAAGATGACGGATCGTCGTCGAGGCGTTCCACGGCGGAGACGAGGAGAGGGATGGGGTGACAGGTTGATGGCCGAGAAGAGGAGAGGATGGGCGCACCGGGTCTAAATCGGAACCATGATGTCCCGCGGAAAGAGGTGCCCTGGAGCTTTTCCAACTTTCGCTTCCAAAAGATTTTGGCCGCACGATATTTTTCCTCTTTCCAAATGTGACCATGCATGCACGACGTAATGAGGGAAAAATGTTTCGTTTGGGAGTGGTCTCTTTCCCTTGCATGCACAACGTAAATTTATTTATGCTCTTTTCCTTTGCATGCACGACGTTCTCTTTCCTTGCATGCATGACGTAAAATCTATTTCCTTCCTTGCATGGCTTGTTTCCTTCCGATCGCACGATGTTTCCCTTCCATGCATGCGCTGCGTTACCTTCCCATGCAGTGCGCGGTAAGCACTTTACACAAAACTTTTGATCGCAGCCCCCGATTCCCGATCTAGTTTTTAACGCGGAGCCGTATGATCTCGTGTGTGAGAAGAATCCAACTATAGGATAGATAAGATTGAGGAGAAAAGGCGCTTGTACCTCACATGATGAAGAAAGAATACAAGAAGTATCCTGTAAGCTGAATTTTTATAGGGAACCCACAAACGGACTCGAGGTTAACAAACTCGTGGGGCTTGGCCCCGATGGCTGCAGCTGCCGACCACCAATGGTGGGAGACGCTGCCAACCACCCCTAGGTGGGCCTCGGCCCAGCCCACGGACCGACCATCTTCTTCCTCACGTTTCTTCCGTGCGTGCGCCGCTGGCGCGACTCCCGCCACCCGCGCCATCCCCTAGCCCCCGCCGCTGGCGCACTTTTAGGGCTCGCCAGAGCTCTAACGAAGCTTGTTGGCGCTCGCAAGTATCGACTCATTTTATACCGCTCAACTTG